>JAGFNQ010000437.1:80567-315256 GCA_024364735.1 Boesenbergia rotunda | reverse complement strand
AATGAACATGTTGTAACCACATTTTTAAAAGATAAACAAGAAGGAGAGTACCTAAATACACATTGCACACCACAATTGAATTCCATTCACATCAAAACCTCATATTATCAGAATTTGGCACATCAGGAGGTTTGTATGATGGACCTAGCATATTTGGATTTTTCAAACCTCATTATCAGTTCTCAGACTTTACCTAATTATTGGTATTTTAGCTAGGATATGCTATTTTTCGTCTCCAAACAAAGTCCTAATTATTATCTAAAACTGTGTTGATACAGTATCAGTTGGCACACAACACTCATTTAACAAAGCAAAAAATCAGAGGGGGTTAAACAACAGATTTTCAGAAAACACAGGACTTCAGGACTTCAAGTTCCTGAAATAACATTATTTTGGGTTTACAAATGATACGACTTCGATTCTGATATATTCTGCTTACAACACAAGGTAAAATGTATCATAATATTGAAATACTTCTATAAGTCACAACATTAACAACTAGTTTTTTTAAAGAATACTATACATTCAGTTATCCTCCTTACAAAATAAACACTTCCATCAGAAAATTTCTGCAATTCATAAACCAATTAACTCAAGACCTTGGGGCTGGCGGCATTCTACATATCCTTTTATTATGGCCAAGTTGTTTGCACCGGCTGCATTTAAGTTTCACCTTGCCATTGTGTCTTGACTCAATCCGTGCCTTCTTTCGTCTACCAGGCTGCACAAGGCTACGGGGACATCGAACTGTAATGTTGTTTACTCCACTAGGCCAAAACTGCTTGCTTCTACAAGGGTAAATACGATCTATGTAAACCCACTTCCAAGTTTCAGAATAAAAATAATGCTCACAATATCGGATTGTATCGATATTCCTATGAACTATTACAGCTATAGCATGTGAGCAAGGGAGTCCTGAAATTTGAAACTCCCCACAATAACAAAAGTTTTTTTCCAAATCAACAATGTATGAAGTGCCCCATGTTTCTACCTCCATTTCTGATTGAGAGTAAGGGTGAACCTTATAAGCTCTAGCTTTCTCTCTCCTTAATTCCATTTCTTTTGTAGCATGAGGTGTCAAAGCAACATGCCATTTGGAAACTTCCTCTCTACGGTTATAGAACCATTGAGCTACCTTTCTTCTTGTATTATCAATTAACCTATTTATGGGAAGCTCACGTGTAGATTTAAACAAAGCATTCAAGCTCTCCACACAATTCGTGGTAAGAATTATGTACCTTCTCCCAGTAAAGTGTGCATTTGCCCACCTTTTAGGGTCAATGTTCTGAAGCCACTTATGAGCATCTGGATGTTTTTCGAGCATTGTCTGCATTATCATATCATATTGGAGTGTTGTGTTGGCTCGTGCTGCTGCCCAAAACAAACCTACACCAGCTCTACTTCCAGTATCAGTTACCATATTACAAGACATGTGGTGGCAACAAAAAGCATGATGCGCGTTTGTGAATACTTTTCTGACTGCTGATATAATGCCCCGATGTCTATCTGATACAATGGTGAGTGAGTGATCATCAACAGCAAAGAACCTCTTTGTATGATCCAAAAACCACTCCCAAGCAGACCCACATTCTACTTCAGCTATTGCAAAGGCAACTGAGAGAACATTGTCATTACCATCAATCGCCGTTGCAATCAACAATACTCCTGGATACTTTCCTCTTAGGTGTGTCGCATCAATTCCGATAAGTCTACGCAAATAAGACCTGAACACCCTTCGGCAAGCACCAAAAGCCCAAAAACACCTCTGGAACTGATTGTCACCATTCGTGCATAGTGCCACATAAGTTTCAGGATCTCTAGCTCTTAACTCACGCAGATATTGTGGGAGATCTCTGTATGCCTCATCATAATCTCCAACAACCTTTTTCAATGCTTTCTCCCTAGCTATGTATGCTTTTCTGTATGATATCGTCACTCCAAATCTAGCTTTAATATCTGAAATAATCATACTTGGTTTGTATTGTTCATTATGAAGAAATTGCTCTTCAACAAAAGAAGCAACAAATGATGAAGAGCATGCATGATGATCAGCACTTTCCCTAACACTTCGACATTGGTGTTCCTTTATATATTTTGTAACAGTGAACTCTACTTCCCCCTTCCTACTACTCTCCATGTACATGGTTGGTTAAAACACACTGCTTTAACTCTGTTTTTCCGGGTGTCAACTGGGTTATATCTCATATGCTTAACCATCGCATGTTTAACAAGTGCATTCTTGAATTCTTCTCTAGACGGAAATATCTGCCCCACAAAAAATTCATGCTCATCTCTTGCCTCTAGCTCTCGAATTGGCCCAGCAAGCAATCGAGAATTCAAAATATATGGATCTTCAGCTAATGGAAACTCCTCCTCTAGGTCACTGTACTGATCTGGGGGGAATTCATATTGCTCAATCTGCATATCATCAGCTTGGAATTCTAGTACACTTGTATTGGGTACAAATTCTTCTGCATTCCGGATTTCAATTTCTTCCTCCCCACTCCAGGTTGGCTGAAAGATTTCAACTACTCTTGTAGAAGAATTCAAACCCTCATCTTCTAAATTATTTGCTTCTTCATTTAGATCAATTGTCAAATTCCTTGTAATGCTATTATCACCATACTGGGAAGATAATGGAATATTATTACTAGTTATTTCTAATCCTTTCCCCGTAGCCACATTATCATCAAGAGTATTCCATATCTCAGAGAGAATTTCGTCAACAACATTATCATCCCTGAAAAAAATTACAATTAACTTTATCAAACTTTGAAATTGATAATAAAGGCCCTAGGAGCCCCTGAGGGCCTGAAATCATTTGATTCAGGCCCAAGGATTTGATTTCAGGCCCTACCATGGCCTGAAATCATTTTATTTCAGGCCCAGGCAGGGCCTGAAATCATTTCCTTTCAGGCCTACTCCGGGCACACCTCATTACATTTCAGGCCCAGGGAGGGCCTGAAATCATTTGATTTCAGCCCCTCCCTGGACCTGAAATAAAATAAATTCAGGCCAGGTCCTGGGAGGGCCTGAATTTCTTTTATTTCAGTCCCTCCGAGGGCCTGAAACAAAATTTTTCAGCCTCTCCTATTGCCTGAAATCTAATGACATCATGCACTCTCAGGCCATGATATCATGTAATGCATATCACCCTAAGCCTCCTCCAAAATAAAAATAGTACAAAGAGTTTAACTTGATTAAAACTATATCTGATACCATATCAAAGATGACAATCATACGTACATTCCTATTTCTCTTAGTTACCAATCTGTTGCTTCCTTTTTCTCCTTCGACAACCTATTTTGTTGCTTCCTTTTTCTCCTTCGACAACCTATTTTCCTCAGGTGCTTTGGTGATGAATCGAGTTGTGCAACGAAGCAATATATACGTACATTCGTGATCATTTGACTTGTGCAAATCATTTCACATATATATATTGGCTGAGAAAAATTCAACTGTTACCCATCCGAACCACAAATTAATATTTTATTGATAAAGTGGTTCGGTTGTCTTGAAACTATGTTTGATAAAGTCATTCTTTGGCGGGAGGGGTATAAAAGTAACTTCACTATATAGGATGCGCCCTTTGGTATAATAGAAACCATAGTACTCCTTTCGGTAATTACGAATAGTTGGATACGCCCTTTGGTAAATTGCCGTACATAATATGGTGCCCATCTCGCGGGCATCGTATGTATTTTTTTAAAAGAATTAACTTAAATAGTATAATTTAAATTTGTAAGTTTAAATTCTAAATTTTAAACTTTAAACTATAGAAAAAACTACATTTGATGCTCGAAAATCAAGAGTAATATGATTGTATATCTAATGGCGATCTCAACTATTCTCAATATCCATGAATCATAATCGTCGTATTTCATCGTCAATCAGACATCACCGATGACTTTCGATCATTATCTCGAATCAAGTGATAAACTGGGAATGATGAGCCAGTCAGGATCACCGTAATTGTGATTTTGTCATATTTGATGGTGAATTAGACGAGATCGTAATTGTAACAATTTCCGACGGGTCCACCGTACTCCCATTGTATAGTTTGGTTCGGAACGATAACTGAAAGCCGCTGGTGATGTCGGCGATCGAACGAACCGACTATCGCCGATGATTATGGGAGAATTACGAGACAGAAGCTTGGGAGAGGATTCTCAAGGCCCACCATGAGCGCGGCGCTCGGGGTGAGGGAGGTGAGCGATAGCTTGCTGTTGCTCGGCAAGCTGGTGGCTGGGTGCGGAAGCTGTCGTATCCCATACTTTGACCGGGCACATAAACCGGTCCAGTACCATCAAATTTTCCATGCCCAACTTTCTATATTGAACTATCCTTCGTATGATTCTAAGAATATGACCAAAAAAATTTATTTATGTATTTTCAAACAATGATTACAAAGATCATCTGTCTTGATGAGATTAACTGAATTCACACGATGCAAAATTACTGTTTATTATGATACACAACTATATCCTGCCTACAGTATGGGCGTATCTATTTAGCAACTTTGAATTGAAGAACTAGAATAGTAGGCACAAGTCTGGCTGGTTAATGCCGGCCGCATTGTGACTATGGCTGAATCATTAGCTCCGGCCCTTAGAGCCGCCCATCCGGCTTCTAGGAGCCTTGCGACTGCATCGCCGGTGTACAGGTTTGCTTGGGCCACGGTCATGCCTTTGCCAATGTCCGGATATGTGTTGAGGGCATGGTCCCCGTTGAGCTGAGATGCGAGTTGGATTAGCTCAAGCTGGAATTTCGAGAGGACTTTGTCTTTGATCCGTCCCGATGGGCGCAGGGGTTTCACTTCAGGGAGTTTTTCTGAATTTGAGAGATAAACATTAGCTGCGAAGTGAGACAAGTTCAGGTGTAATCCATCTTTAGTCTACGATAGTCAGGTCAACTTCAGCTTCATAAGTGGATGACCAACTTCAACAATACTGAACTCAAACTACACAAAAATGGAGAAAAAAAATGACAAATAAACGAATACCTGGACAGTCCGTTCGGGGGGTCTTCCTCAGGTAGAAGCAGCTCTCGAATGACCCAGCCCAAGCATCTCTCTTTGTAAGATAATTTGATTTCAGGTTGAATAATTTCTTTACCGTGGCTGGAACAGAAGAATGCTCAAACTGTGAATCTTGCTTTGGTCCTTTAGGTTCATGGATTACTGCAAGGGAACATGAATCACATTCAACATTTCAGATTGAGAAAAGTGTGAGCTTTGGAAGAAGATGAGTAGGACGAACAAGTTTCTTAAAAAAAAAAATCACTGCTAATAAAATGCTTCACACCAGCTCAAACAATTTTGCGTTCTGTTCCAACAAATATCAATTGGATAAAATGAACAAAGAACTTATCTTGAACTTATAGTATTACAGATACTCCACTTTTCAATGCACTTTGCGTAACAAACCTAACCAAAATTCCATTGGTTAGGGGCCGAGAACTAATAAGCAGCTCGAGGAGCAATGTTGACTCGCTCAACATTGAAAAGATCCTCAACCTTTTTATTGGCCATAACATCTGCTTGATTAAGCTCTGTAACTAGCCAAATTTTGTGGGTAAAGGACTATAGATTTTGTATACCAGAAGAATCAAAATCACTGAACCTTTAAGAATATTTGTTATTTCATACAAAATAATGTAGTCTAGTAGGGCCACATAACTGTCACTATGCTTAAAAGACCTTGATTAAGTCCCACATTAGATTCGGTCATCGTCTAATTGTATCAACTAATTAGAACTAGATAATTGTACCACCATTAACATAGACTTCACATTTTTGACATGTATTCTGAGGTAGTGGTTCCAACCTATCAAGTTAAAGATTTGATTATGTTATCAAACCAGATTGTTGCACAATGTTCCTTTGTAGGACCTACCAAGCTTGGCAAAATCATCCAACCACAAAGAGGCTGTGTTGGTTGGACAACCACAGGCCTCAACTATTAATGAGTAGGAATGTTATTGAGATGAATTAGACTGGGACCTTTATATGAGGATGATAAAGCCCGCCCATGGTTTTGATGAAGGTAAGAAGGACATTGGAGTTTTATTTCCTCTCATCCCTCAACGAAAACAGACTAGAGTGAAGAAATCATTATGCCACAATTAAGTTCCATATTGGAGATTGTTGATTGGTTCTGAGATACTACATGTGAGTGCAGCCTAGATAAATCTACTACCTTAGCTTATGGATTTTGGACTAGAGATGTAGGCATATCAGGTGTCAATCATTCCTTGGTCCATGTTTAAACCAAACAGCAGCGGAAGCATTCATCTTATCTCCCTTCAATTGTCAAAACTACACATCATATCCGGTTGCAGAAAATGTTTAGCCAAAACCGTGCCAATTCATCTGATTGACTAGGCAGTTTATAAGACAGACCAAATTACAGCTAGAGAATATCATTTCTTCTTTGAAAGTGGATGCTAGATGTTATAGCATTAGTGATCTCTAAATCACCTGAAGACGTTAAAAAAAAAAATTAAGCATAATATCTTGAGAATCTAGCAAGGAAGTAATCGCAAGATAACTAATGAACTTGACACATGCAAGGGATTTATGCTTGATCAATATCATTTAAATTATGTATGAACGCTGTACTAATATGAGCTACTTGTTACATAGTATTATTGTAACTCAAGAAAATTAAAGTTGAGTGGCATCAAAGTGATTAATTAGAAAGAATTACAAGAAACAAAAGGTTCTTCAGACATCACTTAGTAGTCATATATTCATGTTTTGTGATTAGACACTTGTCTATATACAAAAATTGAGTTTCCTAAGCAAACATGTGAATAGTAACAAGCTCTAGATGGATAGCAGGCAGTATCTAGACATTTTTAACCCCTAAGAACATGTTGGAAATAGGAAAATGTTAATGCTTGAATGTGAGTATGGTTAGAGCTATCATTTTGATTTGTCTTCATGGGATAATTTAATGCTTTTCTTGGTGGCTAATGGGTCAGATGTGTTTGAAGTATGCTAAGTCTGTCTAGATGAAATTTTATTTACTTTTATTCTGATGTTTGATGCTCAAAATGCTGGGGAAAAAAAGTCTTCCTCTCAGAGTTCATCAGACACACGAAAGATGTTCACAATTGTGTTTGAGGTGAATGAGATGATGTTCAATCAGCACTACAGCAAGGATTCATCTTGGTACGTCTAAAGCGATTTCAGGTTCTTGTTTTCTCATCTATCTCAAGTTTAAAAACTAATTCGTTGCATCAGTTTTCTTTCATCTTAAAATCAGATCCACAAATTATTCATTTTGTATTTGGAAATCATGAAACAAGATATGGTCAGTATATATATCACGATCAAGTAATAAAAATCTTGAAGGCCGACTTACCTGTGCGTTTGTTGATCCACGGTGAGACGAGGATGGTGGGAACTCTGCTTCCCAACCTGTCAAATTTAAAGTAGAACGGGTCAGGGCCAATGATGCCGTCCGGGTTAGGCACTCCCGTGGCAGGGGTAGACACATGGTTGTAGAATCCGCCATGCTCATCGTAGGTGATGAGCAGGGCCGTCTCATTCCACTGCGGGCTCGCCCGGAGAGCCTCATAGACCTCTTTCACGAGCCGTTGTCCTCTGACTGTGTCATGGGAAGGGTGGTCGTCAATGGCTGGTGACAGCTTGGTATCGAAATAGTGCTGCTCGATAACGACGTAGTTGGGCAGCCGGCCCAACATCGCGTGCCGCTTGAAGGCCAGCTTGAATCTGTGAAACTTGACGAGGTGCTTGAGCTTTCGCAGGCTCTTGAAGAAGAACACAGCGGGGATGTTCTGGTAGTAGACGCCAAAGCTGAGGCCCTCATCGTCGAGGGAATCGAAGATGGTCTTCTGAGGGAATCCCTGGACGAGGTCGCGGCGGACATTACTGAAGGCGCCGTGCGAGGTGGCAGAATGGACGTAGAAGCGGTTGGGCTGGGAAGAGGCCGGCACGGAGGCAAACCAACTATCGAACACCGCGAATTCCTCGGAGAGGGCGGCGTAGACGGGGACGTCCTCGGGGGTAAACCCGCGCATGACGGTGGAGGCCATGCGATTGTCCATGCTCTGGGCCTGCTGGGCGAATCCGACCATGGGGGCGGGCACAGAGGAAGTGTCCTCGGAGCCGAACATCTGCTCGCCGATGACCTGGAAGGAGTGCCCGGGATCGGAGTCAACGTGGGAGGCGTTGAGGCGACTGGACTCGCGGCCGCCCTTGGCACGGATCCAGCCGAGCATGTGATCGAACGACCGGCTCTCCATCACGAGGATCACTAGGGTTTTGATTGGGCCCTTGATCTCGTGCTTCTTCCTCTTTTTGATCGTTCGTCCGGCGTCCAGACAATGGGCGGAGGCTACCAGGGAGAGCAAGAAGAGAGCGGCGATGAGGCGGCGACGCTGCCCAATGCGTCGATCCTCCGGATCCATGTCGATGCCGGACACGTCGTCCTCCTCCTGGCCTGGCCTGGCCTGGCCTGAAGGAGGCGAGGTTGGTGAGTGCAGGGTTCTGGTTTAAGGAGTCTAAACAAAAATAAAATAAAGAGGAATGATACCGAACGAAAATTTAAAATTTAAAATCTAACGAAATGATATGATATTTTATATATATATATATATATATATATATATATATAATTATTATCGTTTAGATATTTATGATGGTCGAAGATCCTCGTCTCCAATTAAATTATATTTCAAAGAATATATTAAACTCGTTGAGAATCATTATAATTAGAATTTCATATTATTCCCATTAAATTTTATACTGTAAGTATTCATTCCGTATCATTTTTCTAAAATAAAATAAAATACTAACAAGTTTTGTAAAAAAAAATCTTAACGAAATCTATACAAATAATAAAATCTTCAATCAAATTTTGATCTGATCGTTATAATTACTATCGCATATATTTATCAATTGAAAATGATTAATAAGATTTTTTAATCTCGGACGATCGGCTCGATCCCACCAGCTCAGTCCCACGAAAGAGAATTCGCGTCTCATTTGAAAGAAAAATTTTTACAAATACATCGTAGTTAGAGATCAAACCACATATGTCTAAATTAACGACTAATCGTCTTACCACTGTATTATAACTTGGGGAGCATATATTTATTAATTGAGCTACTGTTTCTGGGAGCTTTAAAAGAGTTGATTAATCCGTTAATAATCAAATCTAAAATGATTTATTTAATTTAAATAATTTTTTTATCGATTATCAAAATAAATGATGAAAGTATACATAAAAATCCATTCTAATAAACTAATATTCTCAAATCCAACCTCTATTTAAAAGAAAATTTTTAATAATCCATCACACTTGAATTGTGAATTTTAAATCTCCATGACATTAAGCCCGGGTTCTTAAAGGAGTCTAAATAACTAACTGGGAAGGTGGAGTTTGACACGGAAGGAAGTCAGAAAGGCGAGTAGGCAAGGGGTCGTTTTCATATAATTCAATACTTAACTAAAATAAAAAGTCAATAACAAAGTTAGGGAGATGAACCGAGAATAACTTACCCATTCCGAACAGGCCAAAAAAAAATTAAAATAATAATAAAATTACTTTTAAATATTATTATTTTACAAGGACTAAAATATAATTAATAATCAGATCTTTTGTTAATATATTTTCATTTTTACTACTTCATAAAAATAACAATGTGTAGTATATAATAAATATTACTATATATAGTATGTACTTAAATATTATGTTCGAATAATAATATATTGCACATTCCAAAATTGATGGGGTTATTGGAGTGTTAACTACTTCGATAATAAAAAAATGTTTTTTTTTCTTTTAGTAAAAAAAGACCGGGTGATGCCAATCTGACCTACCAACCAAAATATGAAAGAAAAAGAATGATTTCGTTCCTCTAAATAGTTTAACATTGTTAATTTCATAATAAAATATAAATAAATAAATAATCAAAAATATTTTATTTCGAAAAAAAAATGATCCTTTATCGTTTACCCGAAAGAGATCAGGCACCGTAGGATCCCACATTGCTATACAACTATACATATAACCTATCTTCTAAACATGAAAATCTCAAAATAATATTCACACAGCGATGAATCTTGTTAATTTCTTAAATATCTTAAAATTGAATATGAATTAATAGATTTTTTAAATAAATAATTAATTTGAGAATGTTGAATTAATAGATCATCCGTTATAAATATTTTTTAATTTATTCGGATAATTAATAAAAAAAGATTTTATTATATCATATTGATTAGTCGCAAAACTCATGTTAATGTTACGTTTGAGAAAGATCATCAAAGTTACAATAACCAAAAAAAATAATGAAACGTTTTTCATTTTTAGTACCTAATTTTTTTTTCTATCAAAAAAAAATTAGTTAATGAGCACAGACGAGTTTAGACGTCAATGCGTTCAAAAAATTAGATAAAAACATTGAATCGGCCATCTTTTATTTTCCTTAAAAAATTGACACCTTTTAACTGTTTTTGATTAAAAATAAAATTCAGGTTATAATTGTTGGTGCAATTTGTACTAATAGTTAAACTTAAGTTTTGATAAATGATAAATAGGTTAAAGTTATGTTTGCTTTTGGTTTTGACCTCTTTACTAAGTGTGCAGGGTTGAAAGACTTAGGACCTGACACCAGGCTAAAGTCCAGGGTGGTTGAGTCATGGTGGGAAGTCCAGTTGGGTTCACGAGGTCTGACAACTGGCTGAAGTCCAAGTTGGTTGAAACTTGACAAAAAGAACAGGGTGGTTGAGCCCTGGCGGGAACACCTGGTGGGTTAAGAAGTTGAGTAGAGCTGCACGAGGTACGTAAGGTAAGTCACTGGAGGAGCGAACCAGTGAGGACGGGTCCTATTTTAGGACTGTAGGCACGGTCCAACTTAGGCCCATTTTAGTGACCTCGGTTGAGTCCTGGTTAGATCCTTATCCAGGTTTGGACAGGGGCTAATTAACTCTAAAAGCATTCTTATCTTAATCCATTGCATTAATTCCATTTTACAGGTTTTATTTGATATGTGAACTAATTAGATTTTGTAGGTAAATTTTACAAAATTATTCCTCATCTAAAGCCTCGGTGGAGGATAAACTCTCATTTAAATTATTTGTATTTCTTATTTTATCTGAGAATAAAATTATAAATTATTCCTCATCTAAAGTCTCGGTGGAGGATAAACTCTCATTTAAATTATTCATATTTTTTATTTTATTTGAGAATAAAATTACTCCTACTTATGATAAAATGTTATTCTGTACGAGAGTTTAAACTTAATTTTTTAAAATTTAAGTGGTGCAAAGGATAGAAACGTTATCTTCTTTGAATTATTCCAAAAAATAGCTTGCTAACTTTATTTAAATTATTTTTTCAATTTAAGTGGAGCATTCTTATTTTAATTTAAGTGGAGTATTCTTATCTTAATTTAAGTGGAGCACTTTTAATTAACTCTAAATGCATTCTTATCTTAATTTAATTAGCTATTTTTAAATTATTTAAGAATAGCTTCTTGATGGATAAAGTTTGGGCTGAGAAGATTATGCATCGGATTGAATATTGGCAGCTCGAGGTACTATAAAAAGAAGCAAGCGAACCCTCTAAAGACATATATTTTTTTTAAGTCTGATTCAAGCTTTGGCGCTCTCTGGCTTCCACGCTCCTCTGCTGCGGTTTGTGCTTTGACTCGACGTTGTCCGACTGCTGTCGGAAGATCGCTCCCAACACCCAAGCTGCTTCAGATAATCTTAAGTGTTGGGTAACGTATTTTTATTTGTTCTGTCTGCACTGAAATTATTTAAGGGGAAAGTGTAGGGTTGTTACATTCCCGCCTAATCTTGTATTCGAATCGCTCTATCGGGAGTTTACCGATAGAGAATTTTAGTGGATTGCCCACAGGAAAGGTTCAAGGAGCCTGGGCCTTCGAGTAGGAGTCGCCGAAGACTCCGAACGAAGTAAAACTCATCGCTTATTTTTTATTGTTTTTCGCTTTCGTGTTTCGTTTTAATTCTTCCGCCGCGTACGTTTTTCAAAGCATCGTATGATTTTCTATCGACTCTGATTTTAAAACGAAAGTTTTAAAAGTCACGTGATTCACCCCCCTTTCTCATGTGCATCAGTCCTACAATAATAATGTAATTGAGCATGTAATGTAATTCAGATTAGATATTGTTAATATTGTAATCTAGATAATAATACTTTTAGAGTGCGTTTGGTTGGGAGTTATCCTTGATAACCTTGGTTATCCATCTAAGGTTATCTACGAAAACTTTGTTTGGTTTCGATAATTAACGATTCCCAAGTAATGATCGATGCCCGATACGTCAGCAAAAGGGGCATACATCAGGAATCGGAAAATCTTAGAAAGTAAGGTTTTTCTTGATTCCGGGATTATGCAACTTTTTTCCAAAATTATCCTCCAATATTTACATTTAAGACGAAAATAACCATTACAATTTATTAACTTTCGAAAGCGTTATTCACAACCGACGATTGACAACGACGGTCGGCCGCGCGACAGCGATCGGCGACGGCCGACGGCCGACGATCGGTGACAGTCGACGGCCGGCGAGCGGCAACCGCCAGCGATCGGTGATAGGCGACCGGTGACTGACGACCGGCGGCAACCGGTGACCGACGACCACCGTCGATGCCGTCGACCAACAACTAAATTAAAATATTTTTATTTAATATTTTAATTAGATTTTTAATATATTAAATAGAGAAAAAATAAATAAATTTAATTTAAATTTTAATAAAATTATCTAAACAAATTCTAAAGGGTAATATGGAAAAATATTATATTATGTTATAGACTATTACCTCTAAACAAACAAAATTTTATTTGATTACCTAGATTTCATCCCCCATTACCTTAGTTATGTGATTACTTGGTAATCACATAACCAAGGTTATATACGATAACTTGAATCAAACGCACCCTTAGTAGCTTTTGCAATGAAGATTATATTACATTATAGTTTTAAAACTGTACCAAAAAAAGTAATCAATCTTGTAATGAAATCCTGATTACATTATAAGGATGATTACCCCTTATCAAACGTAACCTTAGAGTTGACATATGGGCTTACGAAAAGTCGTTCGCATTAACACAACCAGGAGTAAATGTGTGACCCCAATTCTTACCTGGAGTGACAGCGATATCTGATCACGAGTTGGAATTGTCGATTTACAGATCGGGTTCGAATAGTAACTTTTCGAGTCTTGTTTAAATTAATTCGGGTTGATTCGAATTTAAAATTTAATGAGATTTTTTAAGATTAAATTAAATCTTATTTTAAAAATTAAAATATTTTAATATATATTAATATCAATGTTAGTGTGATAATAATAGAGTATTAAGATAAAAATAAAGAATTATAAGAACAATAATCTAAAAAAAAATATTTTGAATTAGGTTTTTTTAGATTCTTCAAGTTATTCAAGTTGAATTCGAGTTGGTCAGGTTCGGATTCGAGTTTAGGTGTTTCAGATTGAATTCAAGTTCGGATTGAATTTTTTTTTTTCCAACTTAGACTCGAACGTAAGTCATTCGAATTGACATTCCTACGTCGATTTGATGATTCTCAAGGGTCGAACTTTAATTTTTAATAATTGTAATTTTTAATTTAGAATTATCTATTCATAATTCTTATACCAATCAAAATTATTATATTAAAAAAATTAAAATTATAAATTTATAAAAAAATTATACTTATTTAAGTTATTTATATATCCTTTACGGTATAGAAAAATCAAAACTTATGTATTTCTTTTATTTTTTTTTTTTTACAGTTTTTACCTTATGAAATGAAGTGCATCCTTTAATGTATAGGAAAATCAAAACTTAAGTATTGTTTTATTTTTTTTACCATTTTTACCTTATGAAATGAAGTGATGATCTTATTTATTCTCATTTTTCGTTTCCATGATATTTATTCACGCGAGTTGTATTTTTTAGATTCTTTTTTCTGCTCTAATTTAATCGTTGAATAATACTTGAACTTTCAACGAGTCATGCGATAAAATCGATCGTCGTTCATCCAATATATTACCATCGACGCTAACGTTTGTTCCACAACAACTGTTAATACTGAACTAGTTAAAATTTTTTTGATAATTTTAGAGATAAATTAAAATTTTAAATTTTTTATGACCACCACTATATCAAAATCTATAATGCTATCTCTTTTATAAAAATAAAAAATATATTAAATAATTTTCAAATTTTTTACGAAACTTGAGGATCTCAATGTTTTGTACCTTCTTTTAATAAATTTATATTTTTTTTAAGTTTTAAATTATTATTATTAATATTTTGTATTTTAGAAATATTAGTTTATATTTCATATATTTTTTATAAATATCATATAATTTTTTTGTAATATTATATATATATTATTATGAAAAAAGAATATTCAAATAAAATTAAAACATCGTACACAAATCTAACAAAAACTTTTAATTTATATCTAGTATTTAAAGTAATACAATTCTAAATAAATTTTAAAAATATGAAAAAATATCTTTTAAAAATTTCTTAAAATTAAATGAGAAATATGATAATAAAAATTGAAAAGTTATCCGATTGCATAATTAAATATTTTTAAAACTTTTACAAATACTACTATAAATATTTTATCATTATGAAAATAATTATATATTAATATTATTAATATTTTGTCAACCAAATGAACATAATACTTCTCTCTATTGAAATGAATTTTATAACACTTATACATTAAATTCCAATGTGTTAATACATCACATGAAAATTTTTTATATCTCATTTTATTAGTTTTACAAAATTTACTTTATTATTTCATTATAGAGGGATGCGACCATAAATAAAAAATAACATTTCTAATTAGTTTAATATGATTTTTTAAAATTCTTAATTTATCTTCAAAACTTAAATTTAAAACAAAACATAAATAACGAATATAAAAAAATAAATGATGAATAATAAGTTGACATATAAATTTTAGTTCTTCAAGGCATTAGAATTAAAATTATCAAATGATATTTAAAATATTTTATGAGTTAATTTATATTTTTTTAAAAATTAAATATAATAATTGTAAGATGTTATAAGCACTATGTGATTCATCAAAATCTTTATATGCTAATAATCTCTTTTGGATATTCCGAAGTTATCAATTCAATGTCAAATCACACTCATATATGTATATGTTTATCAATAATCACTCAAAATATTGGAAATAAGGAAATTTTATTATTTGATTTACTAATTTTTGTTATTTTATTAATTTTTCAATTGTTGTATAGTTCTAGGAATAGGTTTGAAAAAATCGTAGATACTTACTTTAGTATAATGTCTAATATGAAATTGTTTGCGTAACTATACAGACAACCAAATTATGGCTGATGCTCAACTTGCGGCCTTGGTGAAATGATTCAGGTGATTATCACCTAGATTGATAAATTTTGATAAAGAAAGAAAAATGTTGATGTCAAAAAGCTCACAAATTTACTTAATTTAATGGGAAGATAACAAGTTTTATGCTTGCAAGGTACTTGTTTAAAGGATTCAATCGCCATGGTAGAAGCAAATTGCTATATCTGATCAGTTGCATTATAATAGGATATAATTTAAATTTCAATGTTCAATTTGTCATGGAAATTTTGATTATAGTTGCTAGATCACTTATCTAATGCCCTTGGTGATATGACATAGTAGAAGGACGACTATTTATCATTTCAGGTATTCGTAATTTGATCTCCAACTACGACATATTTTGTAAAATTTTTTCTTCCAAATAAGACGTGAAACCTGGGATGTTGAATTTTTGGACCGAGCATTTCCCCGATTTACCTTTACTGCTAATAAAAAATTTCCATAAAATTGAAACAGTTATTCGAAATTTTATGTAATCCAACCTCCTTAATTGTATATCACTTATCTGGTGCATCTCACTAGAATAGTCTTAAAGTAAAAAGGTTATCACTTTTTCCCATGTCCGACATTTTTCAGGGAAAAAATTGAAAGAGATGCATAAAGGTGAAATCGTCACCTTAGCGGTCTCCTGGTCCCGACCCCACAAGTATCCAGAGGGGTAAATGAAAAAATTAAAAGAGAATACAAAGTAAGGGTTGCAGATAATACTTAGATTGCATGAGCCGAAGGGGGTTAAAATTACCCAAAAAAAAAAATTTACGGAAAGAGTTGCGATTGTAAATATCTAGGATAGTGTTGACGTGATCATCCAAATTAAGTTAAGTCTTAATTGTATTTAACCCCTATCTCTAAGTAAGCAGGAGCTTAGAAACATAGGAAGTCGAGCGGAAGACACAACAGTCGAGAAAAATGACACGGAAAGAAAGCCGACAAACTCGGTACATCCGAGAAACGTAAAGTCTGCGGAAGAATACACCAGTGGATAACTCATACCCCCATCGGCTTGGAATTTGTAAGAAAAATTACAATGCTTAGATTTTACACGTAATTCTTTTGATGCAATTCTTATGTTTTGAGTGTCGCAGTTGGATTTCAAAGTTAATCAATCTCATCATTAATGGATTGGATGTTGAGCCTATTCGAATTCACTATTTCCTTACCCTCTCAAATAGAGATGATGAACCTCCTCGTCCTCAGCTTCCATTGTAATTAAAACTCAAAAGTGGAAGTCGAAAGCGTACAAAGATTACGAAATTAAGAATGACAATAAAAAAAATTGTACGTGAAAACAATGAAATAAGTTATTTATTTATAGAATTTAGAGAATAATGGACACTAAATTATAATCATTAATTAAAAAAATTGATTAAAAATTGATTAAAAAAATGATCAAATGATCGGAACAAAAATATAAATCACCCCCACCCCCTCATCTCGTCCAGCCTCAATGCCTAGCCGATTGTTCCAACAATCAAAATTGAAAAAAAAAACCTTTAAACGGGCAGTTAACCACCAATTAGCAATTATTTTGGGTTGGAATCGTAATCGACGATTTCTGACTCAGAACCGGGTCAACAGGAATGGATATCCTGTTGGAGTTGCAAAGTTACAAATATAATTTCACATTGAAAATACATGAGAAAGATCATGGACTTATAAGAGAAAGATACCTACATTAGTATGAGATCTTTTAGGGAGAGCCTAAGAGCAAAAACATGAGAGTTTATACCCAAAGTATACAATATCATACAATTATAGAGATATCTAAATTTTTTTGATCCTAACAATCAGTATCAGAGTCCGGATTGTCAAAAGATCTAACTACCGACTATGCACAAGAGCTATGATCTAATTAAATCATGTGAGTTAAGCTTTGAACAAAATAAATATAAGCACCTGTGTCTTGATCAAGAGAACCAGACACCAGGCAAAGAAGTCCTAGTTGCGGCTAAACAATGAAATCTTAGTAGGTCGAGGATCAGACATTAAACGGAGAGAATTTCTGCTTGAAAGGACTTGTAATCTTTTGTTTGAGGGGGAGATTGTTAAGGTTGCAAATATAGTCCAACGTTGAAAACGTATGAAAAATATAATAAACTTATAAGAGAAAAATATCTCTATTGGTAGGCCTTTTAGGGAGAGTCCGAAGACTTAAACCCAAAGTGGACAATATCGTATCATTGTAGAGATATTTAAATTTCTTCGGTCCTAACATACTCATCCTGTTGACCCGGTTATCGGACCTAGCCAATGGGGGCAGGGATCCTCTGGTCCCAAAATCCCTGGTCCACACTAAAATTGCGACCGGATCGTGATTGCGATCTGGCCGCAATTTGTTCCAATCCCCTCTAGGATTCACCGTGCCCCTCAGGTTATAGTTTGGGTTCGGACGGGTGGCCGGAGGCCACCCGACGACCTAAACTCTAAATCTGAAATCCTAAACCCTAAATCCTAAATCCGAATTTAGAGTTTAGGTCGTCGGGTGGCCTCCGGCCACCCGCCCGAACCCAAACTATAACCTGAGGAGCACGGTGAACCCTAGAGGGGATTGGAACAAATTGCGGCCGGATCGCAATCACAATCCGGTCGCAATTTTAGTATGGACCAGGGATGGACCAGGGATTTTGAGACCAAAGGATCCTTGCCCAGCCAATGGTCGGGTCTACACATTGGAACTGCAACTCACTCATAGACTAATTTACAAGAAACAAGTAACGGTGAGATTTAAAAAAACGGGGGGAAAGAAACCAAAGAAACACTGATTTACAACTCAATTACTAGATGAATATTTCTCGATACAACAAAAAAACCTCCATCTCAAATGGAAAAGACCCCATTGATATCAATCATGGCCGAGAGCCTGTACGTCAAGAAATGAATTTGTTGTGCAAAAATGTACCTCATGTCCATCTCAAATGGAAAAGATGCAAATGCATCACAAAGACCAATAAAACCTCCATCTATCATTTGTTCTCATGTGCTTATCCGTGAGTAGACAAGTAGTCTGTGGGTACTTGAGCAAGGGTTGTCTAAGTTGTGTATAAATGTTTGCATCATATTTTTTGGGGTTAGGGTTGGTATCTTTCACTTCAAAATCCAAACTCAAAATTAGTCTTCATCATCTTCTGAATCTACAATTAGAATTCGATGGTTATAAGTATCTTGCTCGAGAATGTAAAAAAGTGCAAGATTTTACAGATAAAAATACAAGAAATAAGCTAGTCTAATGCATACCATTTAGATGGAATTAGTAGCACATATATATTTCCATGGGAGAGGTGAACAATACAGACAACAGGGAAGGGATGAAGCAGTAGAAGGCACACATGAGGCTAATGGCATCTAAGAGGAATACAGCATTGGTGGAGAGACTGATAGCCATGATATGTGGACAAAGAGGTTAGCATAGGATTCAAAGATGGCGATGGTGGTTATTGATTTATGAAGCTAGATGGGCATGGGAGGCCGAAGAGGAGGCTGATGATAGCGTGGCTGAGGCAAGTGAAAATGAATATGGTGCTTAGGTGCTTAGTTGAGGTGGTTGACAGAGCTAATTCCACCTACAGGGAAGGCCTCCCACTACCACTCACTCAATACCCTCTTTCACTAAATTCTATAGAATATGCAACAGTTCGAAATTTTATAAATGGCAAATACTTACCAGAGCGAATGTCCTCTCCAACTTTTCCTCTATTGCCAAGCTGTTTTAATATCATTACAAATATAAGTTTCCACCAGTAGATGTGAAAGACAAGCAGGGTAAGAAGCATCATGTTGAATATGTAATATAGCATTGTCGGGAAATTGTCCATCCATGACAGGGCTTCGATACTATCATAGCTGAAAATGCAACCGCTACTTCATTAGCACAATGACAAAGTAGATCTTTTAATCACTCAAAAAAAAAAAATTGATGACGAGATGGACCTGGAGGACTTGATGATCCAGAAGGGAAAGTATACCAATCGCAGTAACAACCATGATATTGCAAAAAACCCAAAGCACAAACTAGCTGCCAACTCCTTTTCTGAATATTTGAACAACTTGGCTGCTTCTAAAAAAACATCACTAGCATCATGAAGGGCAAGAATTATAGTCCCAATACGGAAAAACCTGCATGATCAAACATGACGTCAAGACAAAATAATGATTGAAATGTGAATTATCAAATTTCTATGAAACAACTCACAGAGATGTGATTGTATTGGCATGGTTTTTTTTTTGGTTATCATTAGTGATAATCATGACCATATCAAATTTCTAAGAAACAGGATTACATGAAATTATGAATTGTTATGATTATGCCATGATCATGACCAAAAGGAAATATGCAACCGTAGCAATTCAAAATCTCCTAGTCATGAAGCAAGGAGATAGCACAAAGGTAAGAGCAACAAAATAGAATCTGCATGTGACCACGACGAAATTTAAAAAAAAAATCTAATTTGGTGTTTTGAATTATCTCCTCTCAAGAGTTATTTCAAAGTGTTATTCTATTTCTCCATACATTTAGTGGAGTTCATTGCTAGAAAATTACTCTCTTTCTATTGACAGTTTTGATAAAAAATGTAATCCCTTTTCCAATCCTAGGTGCAATGTTCTTTTTTCTATTTGAATAATAAAATTTTATCCCTCTCAATTATTGTGTTTATAGTGTGATAAAAGCCTAATTACTTGCAAACAAAACTTCAAAAAACATATGCCAGTAGCATAGTTTCAATTCATTGCACAGAGCATATGCAGTATGAGAGAACAAATATGGTCATTAATATTATAAAAATATTTATATAGGAAAAAAAAGACTACTATATATAATAAAGTATATTACTTAACAAGTTTAATGCTTACTTCCATTTTAAAAAATATATATGATAGACATACAATGAGAATACATTAAGATATCTAATTAATATTAATTAACAATATAAATTAGATCAGTTACAAAAGTTAAATATACTATCACTTGCAAACAAGGAAAAAAAAATTTAAGTTAACATTTACAATCTATCCACATCAAAAACTTGGGATTTTATATCAATTTGGTTTAGTCTAACCTGCTTCAAATGAACCACACATGGGATATGCAGGTCCAGTAGGCACCCTACCGCCTAAAGGGGAACACATATCCAATATGCAGTCATTCCCCTTCCAAATCTACTTAAACAGCAGCATAGGCTGCTTTTTAAACCTTGCTTACAAATCAAGCTCCTGGATTGAAACAAAAAACCGTTTCTGGGTCATGCTTTTCTAATGGTGGTTGGTTGCCTAAATATTTGATCACTAGAAAAGATTCCTTGCTCATCTCTACTATCTTTCCTTCTTATCGTTATTAAAACAGTCTTGAATATCAAAGGAATAACAAACTCAGTTAATCTTATACATGGTACCTGGTAATATATGAAAAGCCAATCAAAATTGAAGTTACTACGTGATGAGACATCATTATTGAGAAATCTTTTCTGCGAGTTTCCCATGCAATGAGAGCAACAATGCTGTAAACGTAAAATCCACATTGACACATGTAGAATAGCATCACAGAAGACCTAATAAAAGGAAGATTGTCAGAAAAGCAGAAGATTTAAGAATTATGAATGACAAACTGTCAGATTAGCTTATATTCTAAGTACAAGTAATCAAGGAATAGTAGAACTAAAGACACTACTACAGCAGCTCCATTGCTCCTCAAGAAGATGTTTGTGAGACGAAATAGAGGTCAGACCAGGCATCTCTCAGGAAAAGCTTTTCCTATTAGTTTGCTACTGATTAAACATTGGAAGTATCCGAAGGAATAACAAGTTCAAGTTATGCATCCCATAAAGAAATGTACTGTGATGGATACCAAGTTTATGAATAAACCCCAAGTGAAAACTTGCTTTCAAGTGGATATGATATATCTAATGGGCACATTGAAGAGTAATAATATGAGATAAGTTGAAAAAGAAAAAGAACCATGCCTCTTTTTTCTCATTTTCCATTCCATCATTACATATATAGAGGTGAGTGGGTTCGGTTACTTTTGGAGACCACTTGAAACATACATTGAATAGTCTCAATGTGAAACCAGTTGAAATTCAGGAAACCTTCCTTTTTTTCCAATTCCATGATCAGATCATTTTGTCACTCTTATATAAAGACAGGCAGGTTAAGTTTTGGGGAGAGAACACAGATATATTCACTTTCATGCATGAACAATGATGATTGAGGATGAATTCTGTCATTTACATCTTTTCTAGATGTTGGAAGGAGCCTATTGCTGAGATGCTATAGCTAGGTCATTAGTGTTAATAGCGACAACTTCTTAGATGCACATTTGCACATATTGCAGCTTGCAAATGGCTAAAACATAAAACTGTGTAGGCAACTGAGTCCTAAGAGATTGATAATTTCATAATTAAGTTGGGTTCTAATTATTCTATTCATTGGTAGTTGGTGAGACTGTCTAAACTAGTACTTTGACAACTAGCTAGAGATAAACTGCTATCTCAAGATTGTCACATATCCAAAGGAACTTTCACCGAGTAAAAAAAAGTTATGTCAAGATGCAGCAGAAGGTCACTTGCGGTTGTAAAGAGGTACGTCTAACCATCATTAGTAACAAAATTCAAGGGTAGCACACAAAATCAGCTTAAATTAACGAAGCAAAAGAAAGAAAGATTCCTTTTACTCACTTCAGTTCTTGATTCGGCCACCCTTCGAAGTATTGCTTGGTGTCCAATGACCAAGGTTCATGCTTGATGATTGAAAGGACCCATATTTCAACAGTAGCATAGTATGTCAGCTTCCACATCGACTCAGTACACTTTGAAATTTTTGACCATTTAGCAGCATCAGTGATCATAAGAGCAGCTTTGCTACCTAACAATCTCATGGCGCAAGGCTGAAAAGCAAAGCATGACAATCGTTATCAAGACAGCAATTCAAATTATACATAAAAAACTTGTTATTTTCAGAAATGTCAGAAAAAATGTGGTAAGTGATGACTAATGATTAACCAAACTAATGTCTACTTATGGAAGAGAAGAATATATATTTTGGTTTACCAAAGACAATAATGTGCAATTAAGTATTTTAACTCTTTGAAACTAAAGATTGCAGAAATTTTCTATTTTGTTTAATAAACTGTAAATTCATGATTTATCATTCAAGAAGTGAATTATCCTCAGCGTACCAGAAACACAACCTGTCTAGAGCAAGTTCATATCGGAAAATGGAAATGTAAGCCTTTTTAATGGATTAAAAGTTTGCAGTAAAGGAACAAGGAGCATTAAAATAACAAAACTAATAGAATGCACTGGAGCTGAATAACGAACTGTTCAAGAGAAATAGAAAAAAGATGTCATATTGATGAAGTTTCCCATGCGACAGAAGTTTTGGAGTTCAATTGATGTAATATCATCCTTTTATTGGGCAAATGAATGTGGGAGCCTATGGAAACAACAAAACATAAACCAGTGTATTCGTTAATTCTTCCTAATACGAGGATTAATTAAAAAAAATACAAAGATTTCGTGAAAAACTCAAAGATGAAGACAGCACAAGGAAGTGAAAGATGTAAATCAACTACTTCAAGAAGAATGTCTCACATACCTAGAATGTGATTCAGTGTATCAATGAAAAACTAGCTTGTTCTGTGACTTGAATTGGTATTGACTCTACATCTGACCCTATCAACCACTCTACTGGTCATATCAGAAGTTTTGCAATCCAACCTAACCATTGATTCATCTGACTCGGCTTACTATTCTACAAATCCGACCTCACATGATTTACAACTCTTCTGACCAGATCCTACAACATTTGCAGCTCTGCCAACTTGACCTGATCTAAACATTCCAACAAGCACGTTGTCTTTGGTCTCAGCTAGACCAATCGTCTCATCAGTTATATAGTTCAAACATACCACAGCAAGATCATCCATCAGTAGAAGATATATCATAATACCGAATGTTTTTCATGGTCAGCTATTGATCATCTTCTATATGAAGAAAACTAATAGAAATCTACTACGGAACAGAAAAAAGAGCTTCCAGCGTTTTCATTGTTTATGTTTTGTCACAAGAACGAATCCAGTTACTCTCTGATAAAAAAAAAAGTAAAGGAAAAGGTTGGCTAATGTTCCACGGAAGCATTATCGAGCTCTAAAGCGAAGATACTTAATATACATAAGTACTACTGTGCTTCAGGTCTTTCTCTCTTGTATTCAAACAAGAACAGGTGGTAAAATGCGGTAAAGACAATCTTTATCATGCTCATTATTCAACACGGATCTCACTTTTTGAGGCAGGTAACGAAGGAATCCTATTCAACAGACAAGGAAAGAGAGATCAGAACCTTGTAAACGAAGCGGTCAAGCAAGAAACGGGCGAAGAAGGACCCCAAGGCGAAACATAACACGAGAATGAAATTTCCCGGGTCGGGGTAGCCTACCCCGGCGCCCAAGATCAGCCCCATTTACGCCGAATGAGTCCCCCACAGCGGTAGCTACTCCGGGAGGTAATCTGAAACAAATCCGGGGACGCAGCCGAACTACGAGCTAGTGTAGAATTTCTAGGCCGCTGCCACCCGTAGGCGCCGGACACGGAAGGCGGAGATCAAGTAGCAGAGTGATCGGGCAGGGAGGAGAATGAGTGATCCAAGACTAGGGAATGTCGCAAGATTTGCCCTATTTATTATTTGGTAAGTTATTAATTCAAATTTTTGCAGGCGAAAGAATTTTAGTAGGGGTAAAAAAAAAAAAGGGCCATCATTATTACTTCTGTTTTATTTTAAAAAGGACGTTGCATCACAAGCAACTGCCTACTCGTCACTTTATTATCCATTATTTAAATTTTAAGCAACGATATATGATGACAGTTACAGATCTCTAACTATTACAAAATTACATAGCAGAACGGTTTGATAACTAATATAATATAAATATTAAATTAATTTTAAAAAATTATAATTTTTTATTTGGATTAAATCATATGCAAATTAATTTTTTTTTGGATATCTACGTTTACATTCGGGTGTAACCTTAAGGGCTTAGTCTTAGGTTAAAAAATATTATTTAAAATCTTTTAAGAAGCTTTTAAAAATTATAATTCTCTTTATTAAGGTTATTTTACAAGTTATAATAGTTACGAAACCATTATTACTATAATTATTACGGATATTACATATACATAATCATAATTATTATAACTATTAATGTATCATATACTAAACCTTAATTACTATAATTGTAAGAAATATAAGTTGGGTCGTCCATGAAGACTGACCTGACCCAGGCCTAACCCAAGAATTAAAATGTTAATCTTGGAGGGAGTAGTTATTTATCTAAGATAATTGTGATGGTGAAAAATAAAAAGGGGTGGTCATTCCTTTCTTTCTTTTGCAGAAAAAAAAACTTGTACAGTGACTCCATTGTTGGGCAGATAAAAAAGGACATCAATAGGTATTTGGATTGTGGATATTGATCACTTTCCATTACGATGAAATCAAAACCATTGAAGAATTAAATGGAGAAGAAGATTAGTAAATTAATTATGAAAGATCTTTGTGTTTATTTCAACTTTAGAATTGATTTTTTTTTGTCATTGGTATCAGAGTGATAGTTAATTAAATTTCTAATCTATGTTCAATGCATTTTAAATGCATTAAACATGATATCAAAGCAATAATGTGAAAAAGTTTTTGTAATGCACCGTATGAATAATACACTTTTTTTTTTATCAAAGCAAGTTCGCACTATCTAAAGTCTTTTTTTTAATGAAAAATAAATTGCTACTAAAATGCACTATTTGAAACATAGAAAAACTTGTACTGTTCGACCATAAATGAATCAATACTGTTCGATTTTTTTTTGTGTGTGATGCATGCTAAAACTGTATGTTCGTTCCCATCTGATTGTATGCAACTGCAATTTTTTTATAATTTTCTCCGTTACGTTGCCTTCGCCTAAATCGCGACCAAGTTGTAATCTGCCATCACTGCTAAGTGAAATCGCGATTGAGTCGTGATACATTGATGTTGATGGGTGCAGTCGCGACCTACTATCGTCATCGGGCACCATCACTGGGAGGGATCATGACAATAGTGTTAGGATCTTACCGTGTGCTAGACGGGGGGTGTGTGACTAGCACTTTTTCCGATCTTGTCTTCCTATAATGGTTAGTGCCCAAGCGGAATAATAAAAACTAAATCTAACCAACAAGAAGAACAGACCGATTTACATGGTTCGGAGATGAAACTTCTACTCTACGGCTGTCCGTAAGGTGGACGATCCCGATCCTCGGTGGATGATTCCCCGGAGCACCTCCGACTAGCTCTTGTCGCTTCTTGTGGGTGGAGAAACCTCGTCACAACCTTGGACAATCCCTGAGCAATACTAGACTACTAACAAGCTCTAACCAAGCAAGTTTCGCCAAGAAAAACAGCCTTAAACAAGCTCTCTTAAATAGAGCTCGAGGCTGAAATGACCGTTACCAGTCGACTGGTCTAGTACCAGTCAACTGGTATTTGCGAATTCGAAAGTCACAGCTTGACTCTTCAAATTCTGCTCACTACCAGTCGACTGATCCATCCCTAAGTCTAGGGTTACCCTTCTCGAGTACATTTCTTTCCGCACTCGAACCCTCACGACTTAGTTCCCGAGTACAATTCCCTCAGTACTCTAACCCTCATGACCTGGTTGACTCTTCATCCAGCAGCCTCGATCTGTTGCCTTCGCGCCCTCTTCGTCTTCAACTCCCGTCCCTCAGATGCGTACACAAGCTCTCGGCTTGCCTCCATGTCATCCTTCACGCATGTCTTGAAGTCCGCGCCCCTCGGCTCATCGTTCCTGCTCCAGCAACCTCGATCTGTTGCCTTTAAGCCCTCTTCGACTTTGGCCTTCATCCCTCAGATGCGCACACAAGCCCTCGACTTGCCTTCATGTCATCCTTCACGTACGCCTCGAAGTCCACGTCCCTCGGCTCATCGTCCCTGCTTTGTCCATGGTCCCTCGGATGCGCACACAAGCCCACGGCTTGCCTCTACGCCACCCTTCACCGTACCTGAAGACATCCAACCAAGTCTATGTGTATCATGTAAATCTGCACACTCACATACACATATTAGATAAACATGAAACCCTAACTTAATCATATTGACACATACACATCAAACTCATGATCCTCTCGATCATACTTGGATCGATTGCCCCAACAAATAGCTCGATCTATTGTTGTTGTCGAGCCCCGAACATAGGGGCCACTCCCACGAAGTTTGTCTCCATTACTAGTCGGCATGTGGTGTGATTGCTAGTGGCATGGGGTTGGTGGCGAGAGTGTTGGTGATGGAGAAAAAAAAGGGGAAGATGTGTGATGGTTGGCAGCGGAGAAAGGAGAAAAGTTTGGGCTAAAAACTGCATTTCGTTGGCTTTAAATAAAAAAAAATTAAAAACAAAATAACAGATTCAAACTCCTGAATTAGACATGGATTCACCGATTCAAGCTAGCCATTGGTACACTAGATATATTATGCATATAATCATAATTTAATTCTTTATATACTCATCTACTGGCTTGATTATTTAATACAATTATGAGTTTTTTGTGTGAAAATATATATGTTGATTCTTGATAATATTTTCATTAGTTTAATATCATATGTTTTTGTTGATGCAAAAAGCATCAGACATTAATAGTCAACCTCTAGTGTTTCGATGTTTGACAATATATCAAGATTTGGTCAATCTAACCAAGGGTTAAGCTAAACATGACTTGATGTTTGGTAGGATAGACCCAAGGTTGATCAGTTTGACCAAAGTATTAGTCAAATAGGATCTGATGATTGGCAGAGTGATTAGCACCTAGGGTTGGTCAGTTTGACCAAGGGTTAGCTAAACAGGATTTGATATTTGACAGAGTGATCAAACTTAGATCTGATATGTTTGACAATATACCAAGGTTTGGTCAGTTAGAACAAGGGTTAGTCAAACAGGATCTGATGTTTGGAAGAAAACCCAAGGTTGGTCAGTTTGACCAAGGGATAAGCCAAACATGACTTGATGTTTAGTAGAGAGACTAAAACCTATCTGGTATGTTAGACCAATGACTAAGTCAAACAGGACCTGATGTTTGACAGAAAGAAGTCTAGTCAGGAATAGATAACTAGCAAAGAAGTCCTTGTCAAAGCACCGAAGACCTGGTGAGTGAAGGTGGGCACGAAGTCCTAGTTCCAGGAATTGGGCACGAAGACTTGGCCGATGGTTGGGCATCGAAGTCCTGGTTCGAGGAATTGGGCACAAAGTCCTGGTTGAGGATCAAACATGAAATCCTGATGAATGAAGCTGAGTCATAGTGAGTGAAGCTAAGTGGACAAAGTCCTGGTGAGTAAAGTTGGGCACCAAGACCTGACCGCGAGTTGGGCATGAAATCCTTGTGAGTGAAGCTGGGTAAAAGTCCTGGTGAGTGAAGCCAGGTAAGGTAAAGTCCTAGTGAGTGAGGCTAGGCATTGGTAAACCCTAAGGAGTTGACTTTAGATAGTAAAGTCTTGGAGAGTTGACTCCAAACAAAGCCTAATAGATCAGGTAGACTTACATAAGTTGGGCTAGGATATTTGCTTGCTTTGTATGTTTGTTTGTCTTGCAGGAACTTGAAGTTGGAGGCAAGAAATGAGAGCAAAAGCAAAGCGGAAAACAAACTGCTATCTGGGACCATTCTTAGGGGCCCGAAAGGACCCGGAGGCCCGAGTGTTGGTGCAATCTTGGTTAGGTCAGGGTTGACCTAGGTTGACTAGGCTCGGGTGAGTCGATGTCTGATAAGCTTGGTGAGCTTATGTTTGGATGTTTCGATGTTTGATAATTATGTTTGAATGTCGTATAATGTCAAGTGGGTCAAGGTTGACTGGAGACTTGACTAGGTGAAGTCCAGGTGGATCGGGGAGATCGCACGCTGGCATGGGAAAAGACCTAGTGGGACTAGGCACACCTAGTGGGACTAGACACACCTAGTGGGACTAGGTGAAGTCCAGGTGGATCAGGGAGATCGCACGCTGGCATTGGGAAAAGACCTAGTGGGACTAGGTGAAGTTCAAGTGAATCGGGTAGATCGCACGCTGGCAAGGTGGAAGTCTACCGAGAGACTAGACCTAACTCGAGGGTTAGGCAAACCTGGTTGGGAATCAGGTTAAGTCCTAGTTGAGAGCTAGGAAGGAGAAATCCAGGTTGGTCAAAGGGGTTGACCGTGAACACAAGTTAGGTTGGACACAATCGATTGGGAGATCGATTGGGTTGTTGTCTCGCGAGAATAGAAATGATCTTAATCAATTGGGTAATTGATTAAGAAGGGTCTTAATCAATTGGGTAATTGATTAAGAAATACTGTAATCAATTAGGTAATTGATTAAGAAGGACCGTAATCGATTGGGTAATTGATTAAGAGAGTTTTGTTGCCAGAACAGAAGGTGACTGAATCGATTGGGTAATCGATTCAACCTTCCCTTAATCGATTGGTCAGTCTTAATCGATTGGCTAATCGATTAAGGTTCAAAAACTAGCCGTTGAACGGCTAAGTCTACGTGGTAATCGATTGGGTAATCGATTAGGAAACCCTGGGCGTCGGGTATAAGGGTTTTCACGCAGGTTTTGAGCCACAACGCTTCTCCCCTTCTTCTCCTTCATCAGTGTCATTTCAAGGGAAGCCTTGGAGGATATTGTTGCTGCATTTCTAAGGTTCTAGAGGCAATCACAAGCTTGAAGATAGCAAGGAAAGCACAACTTGAGCTTATCATTGTAAATCTTGTAAGATTTCATTTTGTATTTGCTTAGATTCTTGTTGTATCTTATTGGAAGCTTGTAAGAGGTTTCTCCACCTCAAGAAGGAGATATTTCATAGTGTATGAGAGAGTGAGGAGAGTGGATCCTTGGATTAGTCACCCGTCCGGGGTGGATACCAAGTAAATCCTTAGTGTTAGCGTTTGCTCGAGTCTTCCGCCGCGACAAATTATCACGGAGCAAATCGGAGCTAATCACCCCCCCTCTAGCTCGTCTACCGGTCCCAACATCGAGAACTCGGGCGCCCAACACCCAGGCGCCCCCATTATCTCGGGCACCCCTATGGGCTTGGAGGCGCCCAAAGCCCAGACCTTATCCCTGCGATATGTGCGCTGATGTGGATCAGATTTGGTGATGTGGAGGGCACCCCTATAGGCTCTTGGGCACCTAGATGATTACTATATAAGAGGATTCAAGCCAAAGTATCAGAACATCAATTTCTCCATTCGACTACTCATTCTCTGCGAAGCAAAAGCGTTAAGTTGAAGCTCTGCGACCAAGGAGGCTCCAGGAAGAAGTGTGCGACACTTCAGACTTCTAGAGTTAGCCGAAACCTTCACTTTTGGTTTGATTTATTATAAGTTGTACTGCTCTTATTTTTATATTTGTGCTTATACTCAAAACTGTAAGACAAGTTTCTCCGCCTCCGGAAAATTTTCGGAAAGGAGACCACTAGTGGGCGAGCGCTTCCCGTAAGTATGCCTTGGATGTACTGACCTCGGGGGTTGGGAACCAAGTAAATCCCGTGTGCTCTTGTTGTGTCTTTTGTTCTTATTTATTATTCCGCTGCGTACTAATACTCTTGATAGAAAGAACGAACGAACGAACGATAAAATTCCGAGAAAGTGAAAAGTCGATATTCACCCCCCCCTCCTCTATCGACGCCATCGATCTCACAGTTTTTATTATCACGATAAATATAATCCATGATAAGAGTTTCATGTGCTTAATATCTAAAGAAAATTAGCCAATAAGATTGAGAATGAGAAATAATTATGATATTTATTTTTTAAAAAATCATCTTGCATGTTAAATATTATGATTGGCTTTGTGTCCAATCTAATATTTTTTTCTTATAGTATAGATATGGCTAGAATTAAATACACTCTAAGCATCCTCCGAGGAGTAACAAAAGTTGAAAGAGCTCTGGAACGAATTGCAAAATTGCATGCGTTTAAGCATTATCAAATGAATCATATGCACTCGATACCTCAACATCTTAAAGTTTGGGAGGAAAAATGTTTATATCTTGTGCATTTGGGTCATTATTTTGAACATCATGATATAGTCCAAATTCTAAGAGAATCTCTGTCGGGACGTTGGAAGAGCATAATTGATGATATACTTAGCTAAAGGGGATCGACGATCTACCTTGATGAAATAAAATTATCATTGATTATGAGATGGAGGAAAGAAATTGAACTAGAGATGATGAAATCATTATCCAAGAGAATAAATTCTTCTGGTAATCATCTTTTGATGTTTGCTCCATCAGACAGACTCTTAAAAGGAATGATCAATCTGATAACCCGCATATGCAATGAAGAGAAATTGGATTTCTTTAGAATATTAAATGGTTATTCTGTTTGTTTAAATGTCATATGAAATGTAATTCATGTTTTATTTATGTTTGAATACAAGCATGACTGTAAACTTTAATGTTAGTTAATTCTGATACATGCTTACCTATACAAGTTTATTTAGAATTTATTGAGAGATTTCAATTTATGTAGGAATTTTAGGCTGAAAGAATTTGAGTGATTATCATCTAAAATTGATTGTAACTTCTGAAATTAAATTTATGATGATGCAACATTAGGGTTGTAGATGATAATTGGGAACTTAGTGAACTTTCAAATCTAAGTCTTATGTTGAATCATCATAGATGTTAATTACAAATACTGATGTGTGCATTTAATGAGCATTAGCATGTGTTACTATACTATCATCTCTAAAATATACAAGTCATGACATCAAAATCTATCATTGTTGATCTTAACAAAGGTGACAAACTGAATGGTGACAACTATGATACTTAGTACCATAAGATTTGGTTTATGCTTGATGAGCAAGATGCCCTAGAGGGAACCAACAAAATCATGCAAAATCCTGGTGTGGATAATAGTGCTCAGCAGAGGAGGGATCAAGAAGCTTACCAGGCATGGAAAAAAGAAAGATTCCATTGCTCATGCTATTTTGGTTAGCTCTGTTATTGATGATCTCATCCATGAGTGTGAGCAGCATCCTACTGCTCATGATATTTGTGTGTACCTAAGGGAGAAGTATGGAGGCACTACAATCACCCGTCTGAGGCAATTGACCATCAAGTTTGGCACTTACAAGAAATAGGATGATCATAGTATCAAACAACATTTATGTACTATATCAAACATGATACGTGAATTGACATCAACTAGTCATATTCTTTCTGATGAGCAGCAAGTTCAAGTTTTGATCTGATCCCTTCTTGATAAGTGGGAGCATCTGAAAGTCAATCTAACTCATAATTATAGCATTAAGACTTTCTCTAATGTTGCTCGTCATGTTAAGCTTGAGGATGAGAGACTTGGGGCTACTAAGTTCATAGCAAGTACTATTGTGGCTGAATCTAGTTTTAAGAAAACTTCGGGCTTTAAACGCTTTAAGAACTGGAAGAAGAACAAGAAAGGAAAGAATGTTATGGTGAGACCCAAAAAGAACAACTTCAAGCTAAACTAAAACAATAAGCATAAGAGGTTTGGGAAAAAGAAAGATAAGAGCAAAATGAAGTGCTACAATTGCCAATCATTTGGTCATTTCACTCGTGAGTGCCTTGAGCCTAAAAAGATAGCACTGACTAATGCTTTTGTGAATACTATATGTGTCTTGGATCGGGTTGGACCGGCTAGAGGGGGTGAATAGACGGTAAAAAAAATTATGAAAGTGGAGGCACTCGTCTTAAAAAAAAACTTGGTCGCAACTGAGAACGTTACTTCCAAGGCAGTGGACGCTCAATAAAATCTCCTTATGGCGGAGAAGCCTTACAAATATTGCACACTAGACTTTTAGAGATTTTACAAGAATGAATTAATTGAATTCTAATGTAAAACCTCTAAGTCTATTTATAGCATAAGAGAATAAATCTGGATTGTTGATTGTTGATCACTTTTCTCTTGGCCGTTGATCCATGGATGTAATCTGGATGGTTGATCTTGGATAGGATTAAATTGCATCCATTGGATTTGATTAAAGGATAATGTTAAGTTTTAATTGTTTTAATTAAAACTTTATCTTTCCTCGAGATGGCAACATTTTATTGTCATCGCCCTTTAGTCCAAATGGTAAGTGGGTTAGTGTTTGTTGTTAAGGTCTCGGGTTCGATCCTTCGTGGCACCAATTAATTTTCTCTTTTTTTTTGGGCGCTTGGACTAGTCTTTTTGATTCTTCGTCTTCTGGGTGATTTCTGGCCAACCGGAGTTAGGCTCACCCGAACCCGACTCCGACCTTTCGTCCCTCGAGCGTCCTTCCTCCCGGCTTCTCGTCCCACGGACACCGCGCATGTCCTTCTCGCTCCACCGGTGTACTCTTCCGCAACTTCCGCGTCCCTCGGATTGTACCAAGCCCGTCGGCTCATTTCCCCGCACAATCCTTCTCGTCCGCTACGTCTTACGCTCGACTTCCTCCGTACCTAAACTCCTGCACACTTAGCAGAGGGATTAAAACTAACAGGACCTAACCTAACTTGGTTGATCACATCAAAACCAACTGGGGCACCAACATTTAGTACTGTTTTACTAACTGAATCTTATCCTGCGTGGATTGTAGACTCAGGAGCAACATACCATGTGACTAGAGATCGTGAAGCATTTGTAGATTTTTGTCGAGTTCCTTGCGGCACGCGATGGATATATGTAGGAAATAATGCTAAAGTTGAAGTCAAAGGCATCGATACTTGCAAACTTGAGTTGCATGAATGTTGAACTCTTATCTTACATGAAGTCCTCTATGCACTAGAAATTTGATGAAATCTAGTATCTGTAGTTGTACTTTTAAGATTGGGATTCAGTTTGAACTTTGGTAGTAACTTGGTTTGTATCTACTATGGCAATAAGTATTATGGTTGTGGACATCCCAGTAATGGTTTTATTGTGTTAGATTGTGTCAGACAAATGTTTAACTTTTATGTTGATCATTGTGTTTCGTTAAATGTTTGTTCATCTAGTAATATAAATGAGGATGCTTATCCTTGGCATGCTAGATTGGGTCATATTGGGCAAGACATGATGAATCGACTAATAAAAGCAGACCTATTAGGTTCTCTTTCTAAAGTTGATTTGTTAAATTGTGAACACTGTCTTGCTAGTAAAATGACACGAAAACCATTTGGAAAGGCAATTAGGGCAGAATTTCCATTGCAATTGATTCATTCAGATATATGTGGTTCAATGAGTGTGATGGCGAGACATAGAGCCTCTTACTTCATTACATTTATAGATGATTTCACTCGTTATAATCATGTCTATTTGATTTCGCATAAGTCTGAAACATTGGATTGTTTTAAACGTTATGCAAATGAAGTAGAAAACCAAATGGATAAGATAATAAAGACCTTAAGAACTGATAAAGGCGGTGAATATCAATCAGATCAATTCAAGTGTTTGTGTAATGAAAAGGGCATAATTAGACAATTGATTATTCCTTGCACGCCTCAACAAAATAGTGTTGCTGAGAGAAGGAATAGAACATTGTTAGATATGACGAGGTCTATGATGACACAAGCTAATTTGCCTATTTTCCTTTTGAGGAGATGCTTTATTAGCTGCGACTTATATCTTGAATAAGATGCCTTTAAAGTCTATTACTTCCACACCATATGAACTTTGGACTGGTAGAACACCATACCTAAGTAACCTTAGAACTTGGGGATCAACTGCCTATATTTATGATTCTAGAAGTAAATATGGAAAGTTGGGTCCTCGAGGAAAGAAATGTATTTTTATCAGATACTTTGAACATTATAAAAGTTACTTATTTATTGGTAAACAAGATGATGGAAGTATTACTAAGATTGAATCACGAAATATAAAATTTCTAGAGAATGATTTCCCTAAAAGAGGTAAAATAAAAAGGAATGAACCTTTATTTGAGTTATTCGATTCAGATAATGGGTTATTGCCAAATGAGTTATCAAAAGCTAAAGGGGATAAGTTATTGTTTGATTCCAGCGGGAGAGATCTTGATCATAATGATTCATCTGATCTAAGTGGGAGCAATCCTAATGGGAACAATCCTGATCACGATGATTTTTATGATCTGAGGATGAGCAATTATGATAATGTTGATTCATCTAATCCTCAACTTCGGAAAAGCAATAGGAATGGTATGCCTAAAGGCCATTATGACATTGAGGGACATACTTATATCATATCTTCAATTGATGAATAAGAGCTTAAAAACATAGACGAGGATCTATCTTGTCCTTCGAGGGGCAAATGGATGAATGCTAGAAAGAAGAAATGGACTCAATGAAATTAAACAAAATTTGGAAACTAATTAAAATTCCACATGGTCATAAAACTATTGGGAACAAATGGGTTCTCGATATTAAGCGAAAGACTAATGGAACAATAGAGAGATATAAGGCTAGACTAGTAACCAAGGGTGATACTCAACAAGAGGGTATTGATTATGAAGAAACTTTTTTCACCAGTAGTGAGATTTACCTCTATTCGTCTATTATCCGTCATAGTTGCTAATTTAGATTTAGAATTATATCAATGGATGTTAAGACTATTTTTCTTAATGGAGAACTTGAGAAAGAAATCTACATGGAAGAGCCAGTAGGTTATGTTATTAAAGGTCAAGAAAATAAAGTTTGTAAATTGAATTGATTGATTTATGACCTTGCAGTCTTCTAGACAATAGTATTTGAGATTTCACAAAGTAATAATCTCATATGACTTCATTATGATCAATAAAGACTATTATGTTTATGTGAAAAGATCCAATAGAAAATTTGTAATTCTATCTCTTTATGTCGATGACATATTGTTAACAGGAAATGATAAGGAGTACATTGAAACTATTAAGAAGTTATTGTCCTCAAAGTTTGAAATAAAAGACATGGATGAAGCAGATTACATTCTGGGTGTTAAAATTTATAGAGATCGTTCTAAAAGACTTCTTGCATTATCTCAAGAATCTTATATTAAAAAGGTTCTCGAGCAATTTAGAATATCAAATTATAATCCCATTGATACTCCTGTGGCCAAAGGCGAAAACTTAAATCATGAGATGTGCTCAAATACTTCTTAAGAAATCCATGAGATTTCTAAAGTGGCATATTCCAATGCAGTTGGGAGTTTGATATATGCAATTATGTGTACCTGTCCTGATGTTTGCTATGCTGTGGGACTGATTAGCAGGTATCAATCTAATCCAGGGAGAAGATACTGGAGTGCGGTTAAAAGAATTTTGAGATACCTAAAAGACACTACAAATTATTTCCTATGTTACCAAGGAAAGAATCTAACACTAATGGGATACACAGATGTAGACTGGGGTGGTGATTTAGATGAGCGAAAATCCCCCTCTGGATATGCTTTCTTGTTAAATGGTGGATGTATATCTTGGAGAAGCAAGAAACAAACATGTGTGTCTCTATCCACAATGGAAGCAGAATGTGCGACATGTGCTTCTGTGGTGTAAGAAGGTGTTTGATTGCGAAGATCCCTAAGTCATTTGAGTAGAGTAAGCAATCCAGTGGGAGCTATAATGGTTTATTATGATAATCAATTAGCAATTGCTTATACAAAGATCCTAAATATCATGGAAAAACCAAACATATTGACACGAAGTACAACTTCACCAGAGATATAGTTGAAAAGAAAGAGGTGACTTTGAAATACAAGCCTACGCAAATGATGGTGGTTGATCCTTTTACTAAGCCAATACTAAAAGACGTATTTATAGATCATGTAAGATCTCTTGGATTGCGTAGGATGTGATTGTAACTAAATACATAAGTATTCAAGACGTTGTGCTCATTATTATAATAATAATTTGTTATGCATCATAGGTACACATTTAGTTTATGAGCTATTTATGTGCACATTAAAGGTATGTTTGACAAGTCGAGATTGACTCTCTCACATGAGCAATCGCCTCTGATATTAAGAAAATGCAGAGATAAGACAGTATTGATTTTGTTGTAAATAAATCCATACATATGTCGCCCTAGTAAAATATATTATTAAGATAAGATTACTTAATTCTATTGTAATCGATATGGATTTTCCCACAATCCCTTAAACTTGTTTAATAGCTAGATTAGAGTTTTCGTTATATTGATACATGTTGGAGGATAAACGAGGAGAAAACTCGAGTTAAGTGTTAGACACACTTGAACTAAGATCGGTACGATGTGAAAATTTAATTATAATATACGCTTCCAAAGAGGAAAAAACACATCGTAGCATGTGTTTCATACCATGTGTGCTAAAATGGTCATTTGAAAAATGTGTAGATAAGTCTCAGCTCATTGTATGAGATCTATAGGTTTATAGATACAAACCTAATCTTAAACCTTTAAGACTTTCAACTGTTTCTTTTAATTTTGTTTTAGTGATGCTACTTTAGCATGCTACCAATTGCTATGATTGATTCGGCAAGATGGTACATGTCTAAGAAAGCAACTAAAATAAAGATAGAAAGATTCTAGTAGGAAAGGAAAATTTATTTTTTGACACTTGTTTTCATAAGCCGACTAATTATGTTTAACGAAGTTGTTGGAACATAATTGTGAATACATTTTAAATAAAGTATGCTTTTATTATATTTTGGGACAAGAGATTCATTGATTTGTGTAGTAAAATAAATATGGAGTTAACGAGTGAAATATCCTCATGAATACATTGAAATGAGCTATTATATACCTTAACGGGTATGATCCCGGCCTTGCCTACGGGTAGGTTCAGTGGCCGGGCCCTCAAGCCAGCCTGGCGCTAGGAAGGTTTAGTAGACAGACCATCAAAGGTATTCCCGGACCCGGGAGCCCCTGGAGGCAATACCTAGCTGGCCACGGATGGAGTCGGGTGGGCCGATCCCAGGCCATCCAGACAGTCGGACGATGGGTGTCCCATGATCCCGGGCCATTCCCCGACCTATAACTCGGTCGTGCATCACAGTCAAACGCGGGGCGATCTGCGCCCCAATGTCATCATGAGGATTGGATAACTAACAGAATTATACATACACCACTCAGCAAACCCCCGACTCGGGGCGTACCCTGCACTTCCATTCTACCAGTCGGACGCGTGGCTGCCCACGCTCACTGGCCTTTACCCGACTAGGTCCCCAGCACACGGATCCGCCAGTCGGCTCTCGGGGTATGGGCACACACGCCCCTTGTGTCATCATATCCAGGGTACGACCCTGCTAACGGGGTTCTGCACACCCTTACTTATCCCTGACACTTCTCGCGGTCAGTCCGCCAATTCAGTACCCTCGTACTGCTCGAGCACCCCGCGCTATGCCGTGCCACTCCTAAGTGCTCCATACGAGCTGACTATCACACTCTTGTCTCGTCAGTACGGATAAGGGATGTCAGCTCCCCTGGTTATATAAACTTCGCACTCCCCCTACCGCAGGTACGCGCGCGCAAGCTGTCTTACCCCTTGCCTCATTTCAATTCAGTTTCACTATCATGTCTGCGTATACTGACTTGACTGTCGGAGTGCCTGACCGGGGAAAACCCCGACGGGTTTGCTAACGGTCACTGTTTTGCAGTGCCACGTCGGAGCGCAACCAGCTCGCGGCCACCTCATCCGCTCGTGCCACCCGGGAGACCGTCCGGCCCGTGGGATCGCCACCCTGCTTTGTGACAAGATCAAGGTATATGACTATGAGCTCTTATTTAACATGCTCGTCAATCACACGATCTATTTGCTTGTATGAAATTAGTGATGTATGATGATGATCTATCTAAGAAGTCTAGCCCTCGTGTGCGAGTAGGAGATATAAGAAATATGGGTTGGGTCGTCCATGAGGACTGACCTGACCTGACCTAGGCCCAACCCAATAATTCAAATATTAACTCTTGGAGGGAGTAGTTATCTTATCCAAGATAACTACGATGGTGAAGAATAAAAAGGGGTGATCGTTTCTTCCTTTCCTCTGCTGAAAAAAAAAATCAATATAGTAACTCTATTATTGGGCAGATCAAAAAGAACATCAATAGATATTTGGATTGTGGATATTGATCTCTTTCCATTGTGATTGGAATCAGAACCATTGAAATATTAAATGGAAAAGAAGGTTAGTAAATTAACTATGAAAGATCCTGATGTTTATTTCAATTTTAGAATTGTTGTTTTCTGTTAATAATTACATGCTACAATTGTTGTAGTTGCAGTAACTACGAAACCATAGTTATTATAATATGTGACAATTATGATTTCGTATTTACTATAACGTGTCCAATCAATTCAAGATTTAGATAAGAGATACAGGTGAGATAATAATGAAAATAGTAATGAAAAATAGTCGTGTCATTTTATGCAAAGTAAGACGCTCTTTTGATTAAGAAAGTAAATCAAAATGAGATGTTCCTTTGATTATTTAAGTAGAAAAAAAATATTTTCTTAGTTATTATTATTATTATTTTTAAGTTAATATTAGATATCTAACGTAAGTCAACTAATCATAGGATAATCAATCCGACCTCAAAAAAAAATTTCGCTGATGATCAAAAAATAAATAAAAAAGTGCCCGAAGTAGATGATTCATCATCTCAACATTCTTAAATTAACCATTCATTAAATAAAAATTATTCCTTAATTCATCCAAACTAAAATTCCGACATCACAATATTACGTGAACATTTTCATATCGCCCCATTATTTAATAGCAATTGTCAAAACGCGCCCTCGAATTGCTTCCAAGTAAGTGTGCCGGGCCATGAAACCTTTCACTTCCCTTCTAAACGGGCCGTTAAAACTACTATTAGCGACCCAATACTAGGGTACACCATCTGATCCACTCTACGGCTTCACCTTTCTCTAGGTGCCTCTCGATGGCGTTGCTCTCCCTTGGAACGGCGATGGGAGTCGCTCCCATCGCCGTGGCCGCCTCCCGCCTCTCCTTCTCTCAAACTGAGACACTGGCTGGTAGCTCATCCTGCCTCTCAGTCTCTCCCCACACGGTCTCTGCGACCCTCTCCGCAGCGCTTCCCGTTCCTCCTCCCCTCTACAGTTAAGATCGACCAATCTGCTTGCTTTTTCTATTTTGTTTGATTACCTTATCCATATTAAAGCGATCTCTGTCTTGTTTAGTATCCTGTGGCAGAGGAGACAAGAAGACTGCGAAGGGGAAGCGGTTCAAGCACTCCTTCGGAAACGCAAGCGACTTCTCATTCCTTATCTCCACCTATTCCTCTTTCCCGCCGCTAGTATTCATCTCTTGGTTGTGTTTGTTGATCAGGCGCGTCCTCGGGACAAGAACAAGGGCAGAGGCCCCCCTCGGGCTCCGCTGCCGCCTTCGCCTCCCAAGAAGGACAAGTTCGACGACGGGGAGATTGTCAGAATTGAAATCGATGAGTCCCTCTTCTCCTAAGATATATCCTTTTGTTGTGAAGCCCGATTTCTGTGCTTGCTTGTTTATTAAAAGTTCGGATTTTTATGCAAGCAACAATGCGACTCCTTTTGCGTCTTTGATAGCATTTGGTCCTGATGAAAGCAAAGCTAGGATTATGATTGTGCAGAGCAATTGCATGAACTATTTTCTGAGTTCATGCTATTTTTGTGGCCTCCTATAGTCTTATTCTTTAAGATTTTTATTTTCCGAAATGAATCAACAATTTGCTCTAGGAGACAATGTCGAAGCCCAAACTTTGCAGGATATGCTGCTAGTTGACCCTGTGATGTTTGGCTTGCTACATTAGCTAGTGTGCGGTTACGCTGGTTGAACTGGAAAGTTAATGGCAGGGAATGAGTAGTGTCCTTGGAAGCTTTATCATTTATCATTATCAATATCCATATAAGAGAATGATCCATTGACATATTAAGTTGAACCTACTAGCCCAAAATGTTTAAGTGGCTAAGTGCGACTCAGTAGTAGTTTAATAATCTAGGCTTATATATTCCATTTTAATTTGTAAACTCTCCATGTGAGACTAATTACATTGTCGCAGCCTTATCCAAACTAAAGTTTGATGTTCCCACCAAAGACCCACATTCTTAACTTTTAGCATCATTGTTAATTAGTGCTATGTGAGATCCAATGATGGTTTCATTACGCAAAGAACCCCTTTGCAGAACACTTATAGTGTCTTGGATTAGGTCCTCTTGACTACCAAAATTTCAAACTTCTGTCATTTAATTCCCAAATGAAATAACTCATTAATTTATTTCGTCCAAGTGTTTGCCTGAACTACTTAATCTCAAATTAGTAGTTGTATTTGCTTGAACTACTTAATCTCAAGTTATTTGGTTCAAACATTTGCCTGATAAATGGACCCATAAGATTTTCTCATCAGCAGTGTGATAAGGGCACCGATTGAGGATATTCGACTTTCTTTGCTCAAGGAAGCTTCAAGTCATTCAGCGATTCGAAAGAAGCCACCGGTGGAGATTGATGGTTGTATACACCAACTAAGAAGTCTTCTATAACTTAATTTGGTTTGCCGAGGAAAGATATCTAAGGGAAGGAGTTTCTTCCGAGTGTGAAATCATCAGGAGAATAGAAACTAGCATTAATCCATAGGCAATGTAGTAGGAACTATAGCCGCTAACAGATGGTCTTTGCTTCAAAACCAGTTTTCTCCAATTCCATTGTTTTGTAGTTTCGCCCCCTTGATCACTCTGCTTGTTACATATGCAAGACTGGAGTGTGCCTAGAATTGCATATTCCTTTGTATAGGAATGGTTTTTCCTAGTAAGGACCGAGAGTTGGCGCAGCAGTTGGATTTGCTTGTCTCGAGTAGTAGGAAGCCAGAACCCCAAAATTAACTGTCTGAGCTTAGCTCAAAGCTGTGAAGTAAAGGATCCCAGTTAACAGTTCGTTGTCGGTGCATGTCTATGGCAATAAGATTCATGCTCTTATCAAAAAAGAAAAAAAATAAAGGAATGCTACATTCTGCAGTTGTGTTTGGAGTCAGTTACTTCAGTAAATAGTAGTGTTTCCAGATGATTGTATATCATTTTAATTGGCAAGACGCCAGATAGAATTTTTCTTGAGCATTTGTAAGTAGCCAAAACATTTCATACGCAACTCAAAATGCAACAAAGATCTTTTTCTGTGTTTAATAATTTTTTCTGTTCTCTCCAATTGATCTCGACCTCCTGCCCAACTTATTTCTATTCTGGACACTTCCCAAAAGTTAAACGAGTAGAAATATGTGCATTAGCTAATAGACCATCTAGCTAAACTTTGTTCAACTGGTGCTTGATGTGCATGTCTTGCCTTCTCAGTCAATGTCATTATTTGTTGGGTTGCCAGACAGTTTTCTTTTTCCCTATACATTGTAATCAATGATCGACGTTGGTCATAAATTATTTAGGCTATTGTTCCTTTGTTGCTTTATCATGTTCAGAAATCTGAAATGATCTGAATCTTTATCAGTTTATTTTTGATAGACAGTTTGTTGCGCATTACAACTTAAAATGCAATAATATTCTACTGTGTGTGCATGTGACATCAGAACAAGTAACTATCCACCTTGTGATTTTAATCGATTTTAATTCGCACTGTGGCTTCTCACCTTTACAGATGAACGTCTGTCCTCACGGAATAGATTAATAGTTAAGATGTGAATATATCATCTTGAGATATGGGATTAAAATATGATAAAGCTAATGTATCTGTCCATTCCATGTGCTAGTCACGACATTCGAATTAGTAGTTTTTATGATTTATCTCTTCTGTGTTGATCCTTAACAGATTGACGGAGTGTTGGAGGGTCTTTTGCCACCTTTAAAGATGAACTTCCACTTTCGGTGACAGATTACCTAGTGAACCCATGAACACTTGCATAGGTCAGAGTCAATTGACCCTAATTGTATAGAATTAGAGGGGATTATTTAAACAATAAGGCTTTATTTGGTAGGGTGGAATAAAACGAAGTTAGAATAATCATTAGAATAAAAACAAAGGCAAAAAAGCTAGACGAATGAACATAATGAATTAGGTGAGTTGGACTGTTTGAATTGATGAAGGTAGGGTGTCTACAAATTTGAATAAATCTAATTAACTTATTAAATTTAAGCGGTTTAGTTATTTTTAAAAAAAAATAAAAATATATAGATTATTTTAGATAATTCAATTCGATTTAGATTTTAAAAATTTTAATTCGATTTAATTAAATAAATCAAGATTTTCCTTCTCTTTTTTAATCAGGGTTAAGAATTTTGGATTTCAATCATATGAGATTATATAAATAAAAAATTATAAAGTTGATTAATTCGGTTGAAAATTAAATTAATAAATATTTTATTATTTATAGTCAATTTTGGATTCTCATGTTCATGAATGTGCATAGATTCTATTAGACACATACTTTAATCGACAAGGACATTGAAACCAGACCGTGCCTAGCTGGCACGTGATCCCGGATTATTAGCTGTGAGAGAGAGTGAGAGAGAGGAGATAGCGACTAGGATAGTGACCAAATAGCATTCGCGGGCCCCAATGCTGCCGACGTCCACCTCAGCTCAAGTGGAGTAAATGATGACGAAGCACGGCAGCACCGCCCTGGGACTGAACACCAGCAACTCATCGTCCCCGACGCCGACGCCGACGCCGACGCCCGCCGACGCTACCGAGTCGAACCCCGGCCCCTTCTCTTCCTCCGCGTTCGACCTATGCAACACCCTCCCCGCAACCACTCGACACACCAGCATCGCCCGCCGCGCCCCCAGGAACGCGAACTCGCGCTCCAGCTCCTCTGGCAGCGCCCTGTGCGCGCCCCACCCGGTGGCGTGGGTCGCGATCCCGTCCAGGTCCGCCTGCTTCCCGGCGAACCCGTGCCGCACCACCGCGCAGGCGCAGCAGTACGGGCTCCCGCACGTTCCCGCCTCCGCCGCCCCGGCTTCCCACGAGCAGAGCGTCGTCGTGCAGTAAAACCGCAGCCGCTCGTTCCCGTCGGCGACGCACCTCCCGTCGCCGATCTTGGCGGCGCGCGCCCGGACCGCGTCGCGGTACTCCTCGTAGCGCGCCAGGGCGCGCGCCGCCTGGTGGATCTTGAGCACGCGGCGGACGACGGGCGGCGAGGTCCCCCGCCAGCCCGACTCGAAGATGATGCGCACGATGTTGTGGGCGGAGTCTGAGGCGCGGAGCTCCGTGAGTGAAATCTTCGCGGCGGCCTGGTGGTGGTCGATAGGTGCGCAGGCGGGCACGGTGGAGTCAAAGGGGTCGGCTCTACCGTTTACTTCGGGCGACAAAGGGATGATCATCTGGATTGGAGCTGGGCTGAGTGGCGGAAGAAGCTCTTGTTGTCGGTCGTTGATAGCGATTTGGGAATTGCGGAAGCAGAGGAGGCGCCGGAGATAGGATCGAATGGAGTGGAACTTGGAAGGACTATGGGTTGAATCGGGGCGCTGGTTATCGGGGGAGGATAAAGGGGTGATCTTTCTCCGCTTCGGCGCCCTCGGCGACGGCGGAGGCGGTGGTTGACCGTCCATGTTGCGAGAGGGGAGGAATAAGCAGGCGAGGTGGAGGAAGAGGAGGAAGAGGAAGGAGAAGGAGGTGCTGAAGTAGGTCGCCATTGATGTGGGGAGAATGCGTGCAGTGGAAGGAGACGAAGCAGGGCTGGAAAGATTATAGACGAGCGTGGGGGATGGCCCTTCGGTTCAAATCCGGTTTGTTTACATTCGACCTGGCAGTTCATTGAAATGTATTGAACCTTTATAACAAATGTATGTTCTTTCCCTCCGTAGTCTGATCCACCGGATGATCTGACCTTATTCAAAGTGATCATTAGGGATGAAAATAGGCCAAATTTTTATCTTAACCGGTCAGGTCCATATAATAATAAAATAGTCTGAGTCAATCTGTTATAGACTTTGTTCTTAGTCTAAATCTGACCTGTTCAATAGCCTGTCCTGGCCAGATCTATTTACAAAGCTTGTAAGTTAGAACATTTTATACAGGGCAAAGCATTAAACAGATCGAAAATCAACCTTAATAGACCTTGCATCATACAGGTCTTAAAATAGATCTTGCATCATATAGGCTCAAAACAGGTTAGACTTATAAATATATACATATGTATCTAATCTTAACAGATCCAGGTCAGTCTGTCAAGTTTGGTAGTCTTTATATTAAGTCTGGGTCTGGCCTAATAAGAAAAAAAATGATATGTTCAGTGAAAAATCTCAAGGAAACTCTCTGATGTGACATTTTATATGTAGCGATTTCCGACGAGTTTGCCGTCCTTCCAGGATATAGTTTGATTCGGGGCGACGGCCGGAGGCCGGCGATAGTGTCCGAGCGATAATCGAACGTGTGGTCATTTACTGAACATTTCATTGAGTTTTTTTACTGAGTGTATTAGAGCTCTAAGAAAAATAGACCTTGAAACAGACCTGAATATTATCCTATTTCTAAACAAGCTAGGTTAGGCTAAATACAAACCAAGCTAAATACAGGTCAGACCACAAGCTTCTGATGAGTCGCCTGACTTATTTTCATGCCTAATAATCATACACCATGGAGTGATTTATTTATGCTTTAGTTTCTCAGAGGTATCAAATTTGATCTGCAATCAGTATTTAAAATTCATCCGTCTATATTTTTTTTAAAATAAGTAAACAATGAAAAGTACCTCAATTGATTTTTTTAAAAAATAAGTAAACGACAGAAAATACCTCAATTAATGTGTAATTCATCCTTTATATGATGAGCCCCTCTAAGTAAACAGCGCCTTAAAGTCTCTTTGCCACTGATCGTGTTTGAAATGGATGGAAGTGGATCGTCGGTGATGTGTCTTTGGTGATGCGTCTTTGTCATTGATTAGAAGAAGACTTCAATCTACAAATGGAGGAAAATCCTGTGAGATCAAGGGAAATAACGGTTAGCAAGCGAGCCAAGAGACTTAACATAGCTACTCTGACAATCAAATTAGTTCTCAACAGAAAGGAAGATGAAAAAGAGACTAAGTGGAATCTGTTTTGGATACGGACTCTCATTCCTACGCCAACGGCAAGAGGACCCTTTTATAGTGTCATTGTCATGCCCCAAGAGATTTATATTTGTTCGAAAATCGGACATCTTTTTTTACAACGAATAATTAAAACTTGTCTACATCCATCTCAACACTATATAATAGCACAGTCACACACGACTGACTATAATACTAATAAATTAATAAAACTTACATCTACACGATTATTAATATCTATAAAAAAAATACTAAGCATAACAAACTCTGCAAATAAAAACACTGCGAAAACTGAAAGTCCACAAAAATAAATATAAGTTCATTAAAGGCACTTATACACGTACACTGAACAAAAATGTAAAGTACGAAAATAATAAAAAAAAAACCTAAGACTGGGGACTGACAGCTAGATCTCTCCTAACGACACGAGACGCACCTTTCAGATTCCTGAAACAAAAATAGAGACAGAGTGGTGAGTATGAGCTCGAACTCTGCGGGTATAGTGAATAGGTAAATGCATGGTATAAAGAAGATAAATAAAACAGATAGAAATTAGGTATACAATTTCTAAAAAGTAAAGGACTTAACAAATGCGAAAACATTAAAAAAAACAAATGTGAAAACATACCTACGGTCATGATCAGAAACACTCATACCAAATCAATAATCTTCTTGTGCTACTGAGCAGATCCAGATTAAATATAAATGCAAATCAAATACATATATACATGTCAATTAAATACAACAATCATAGTTCTAACAAATGTAAGATGTATCGTATACAAATGATGTAATGATATGTGTCACCCCACACACCAATCCATAACCATCACACATATCTGCGTGGTCGACTGGGCAAGAGCTGAGAAAATTGTACGCATTCTAACATTCATCTCCTATGAGTGGGCGAGTAAACAGGATGCTGGGAGAAACAACCTCAATCTCAAACCCCAAGAAAAGGGGAGTACAACTACTCTATATTAAAGACCACAGGCGAGCACAACCGCTCTAATACCCAAGAACAAGGAGGAACAACCTCTACTCCAAGAAGGGGAACACAACTGCTCTAGCACCTAATGAGGGAGTGCAACCGTTCTATTTCAAAACTCCAGGGGAGTACAACCGCTCTAATATCCAAGAACAAGGAGAAAAAACTTTTAACTACAAGAAGGGGAGCACAACCGCTTTAGTACCAACGGGGGAGCACAACCGTTCTATCATCAAGGAATCAATAAGAAACACATATACTCAAATTGGAATCGTAACAAACACATATGCAACTAATTTAGTTGGTAGGATATATCTAATGTCAACCAAACCCTAGATAGGTCACATGATGTTTCTAAAATACACGTGTTCTAGTGGTACTTCTCGGATAAAAAAAATAAAAGTCAAACTGTATAACTGAAAATTTAGATTATTAACTCAAGGACCAAGCACAGAATAAGTATCAAGCAGGAAAACAAACAACATAGATTTAAGGTAAATCAACCTACTCAGATAAGGGAACAACCATGTATTTAAAGATAAAGGAGTTAAAGAATCAAACAAGAAGTATCCGCCTCGTAAAGTAGTATGTGTATCGGAAAGAACCTCTTACGATCAACCGTGCAAGTCCACAATCAAAATCCTATAAACTTTTGTCAGTATATACTCCTCAATAAGTCTCCAGAAGATATGCTAATGATTTTTGTGGCTTTGACAAAATTTCACATACCTCTGCAGTATCAAACATGTTCACAACATATATATGAAAATCTCGTTGAAGCCAAAGAACACGTTTTATCAGCTCCATGAAAAACCTTGATAATTGCAGGATTAGCAAAAACAGGTCGTAGAGTGGCCATCATATCATGCAGAGCAATTGAATCTATTAAAAAATCTTCCTTCGCCAAGTAGAAATCTGTATAAGGGCAGTAAAACCAAGGAATGACCGAACACTATGTTGTTTTGTATCAACAGCAAAGATTTCCTCTTTGTTTAATATGTTTGCTAGTGCCTCTAACTGATCTTCAGAATCTATCCAAACAAAATTTCTCTCAAGTAATCAATTTCTTTTGCAAAGGGGTGCATCCTTATCGAAATTTCTCTCTCTTTTCCCTCCCGTATTTTTTTTTGAAAGGGGAGTAAGAGTTTTCACAGGATGGACTGATGATTAATACATGGGTATTATCAACATGAAGTCTAGGGGTCAAAACCTGACAAAGCCAGTGTGTCCATCCTCTCCACGCATTAGCTACAGCATCCCAGCTAGTAGCTCCAGTGATTTACCTCCTCCTTATTGACCCTGGAAGGGTTGACGGGGGCGAGCGAAACATCTTTTTCCAACTTGAAACGGGAGTAAGAGCTCTCGGCATGAACGCGCTTAATTCGGTTTTGCGGCTTCTCCTCGAGCTCGGAGTAGCTAGCAGCTGCAGCCGGTGGCCATCTTCCGCCGGCGATAGCAGCGGATCGAGGAGGTAAACATGGATAAAGCGGCAACGTATGCGATGGCAAGCAGCGCATTAACCGTCTCGATGCCGATCGCCGCCTCCATTCGCGAGGGTTCACGGCATAAACTTCAACACACCATTAAACCACAAAGGGTGCCTCAACCAAATGGAGCTTCACGTCAGGAGACCTGTGTTGGTGCCAACGTTTGCTGTTTGGTGAGGATGAGGAGAGGAAGTCGAAGAGGAAAACACCGAGGTAAAGGTCCATGTGCGGCGGAGGTTGGAGAAGAGAATGTTTTGCGTGCGACGCTAGGGCTTCGACTCGATCCAGGAAGAAGAAACTGCCAAGTTTCGTGTGATTGTAATCTCCGAATTCATAAGAGATCATATGATTGTTGAATTATCACATTTATCACTATATTATCGCTGTATCAAGCAGTTTCACCGTAGACATGGGAGGAGTATCTTGTATTCTTGTTAAAAGAAAAGTTATACTTACCCGTGATAAATCCATGTGAGGTTGACAAACTCATGTGAGACATTAATGACGAAATAGATTTAGGGGCTAGAAGGCTCAATGGGCCTTCAAGAGTGGGGCTCCACTCTAAGGTAAGGCAAGGCCTCCAAAGTAGCCAAAAGAGGGATTTAGGCTATGAGACCGATGTCCTGTCCAATTAAGGTGCAGGAGAGCAGAGTTTCAAAAATATCCGAGCGGGAAGCTATTCCTTGGGCTGCTCGATCGGCTATATTCGCCCGATCGGATGTATGAGAAAGCAAAGCCTCGAAAATAGCCGAGCGAGGAGCTAATCTCCTGGGCTATCCGATCGGGCGTTATCCAATCAAGTGTGTGAGGAGCAAAGCCTTTATAATAGACAAACAAGAAGTTAAGCTCCTGCGCTATCCGATCGGACTGACCTTCTCACGAGGACTTCGATCTTATTATTCCCTGGATCAACCACCATCACTGTTAATCTTTACAAGAAGACACCCCATTTCTCAATTGATGAAAGTTGCTAACATCCTTCACCGTAATCTCTCGTTTTACCCTGGTAACCGGTGGAAAACTTCCGTGGGGTCGGATCGGTCATCCCAAATTTAATTTGTCTGCTGCCTGGTTCATCATTTTTTTTTTCTCGCTTTTTGGATTTGAACTTGATAGCTACATGACCATCTTTGCAGACGTATAGACTCTTCCCCCAAAGGCAAGCTCAAGATGGGAGATACTATGATCAACTCTATTTTTTTTACTAATAAATTAAATAGAGATGTGATGATTATTTCACAAATAGATTATCATAAATTAATTTTTTTTATCGAGTGAATGAGAAATTAATAATAATGAAGGCTTGGTTTGATATAATCGTATGAAAGTTTTGAATTACACTAGTTGGGTTCATAGATATAATTAATTACATAATATTAACTCGAGTACGTGTGAATGTAAATGTAAATTCATGTGAAATTATTGAAAAATATGAAATTAAAATTAATTTTATTAATTGATTAATTGATTAAAAGATTAATCAGGATTATAATATTAATTAATAATTAATATTTATAATAAAATTATTAAATTATTAATTAGATTAATTAATTAATATTATTGATTAATCAAATCAATTAATGATAATTGATATGAGTGCAAAGACACGTCATGCCTTTTTACCTCTTCACATCTTTTAAGAAATCTTGCACCTCTTAGAAATAATCCTTTATTCTTATAAAAGAAATCGCGCGTTTGCAGAGTAATATCGTTTAAAAAAAAATGTTTAGTCTTCACCTCAATTTGAATATTCTTATTCGTATGGATAAATTTACCTGAAAGAGATGTATTAATATCCGAAGGGATAACTCACGACTGACCGACAAAATTAAGTCGGTACCGATGATACTAAGAAGATATGTCTATTATCTGAAAAAAAATATCTCGATAATTTAAAAAGTATGTCAAAAATATAAATGGGATAATGTTTATGTGGTCATATCGAACTCCACTAGTTCAAATTATTGATTCATCCTCAAGATAATTAATTAGATCAAATTATTAGATAACACTGAAAATCCATTCACGTCGATATACGAACCCCAACCGTTCTCACTCAATGTGGTGAGCCAAAATCGCCTTTGTTTCTTCTTCCACGCCATGGAAGATTGTATGACTGTCTGGCAAGTATACCAACTCTCTGATCTTGCATGGTTCTCTTTAAGACGAACACCAGCACTCCATCTGCCTGCCATCTCTCCATTCTCGTGAGTTTTACAGGGCAATGATAACTGTCAGCTGGCATCCGCATGCACTGATCAGGTCCTAATTACGATGATTCCGATTGATTTATCGTATCCCCAGGATATGGTTTAGTTCGGGACGGTGATCGAATGTCGCCGATGATATCTGATCGACAATCGGATGACTCGTCAATCATCGCCAGCGAGTATGGGAAGGAGACAGAGGATCTGCCCCCTATCGAGACACCCAAAACCTACCGGGAAGTCCACTATGCGAATGTAATACTTCACACTAGGTGAGTTCATATTTCTGAATCATGAGCTCAAAATACTCCCTGTCCTTGTATTAGTGTTAGCCCTAGAGTCAATTATAAGATGATTATCTAGGGAACATTTTGTATCATATTCTATTTAATAAAGATAAAATTTGATTATTATATTTATTTTATGATTGTGCTCAATGAATAAGTATAATAATGTCCTTGGGCAGTAGACTATGATCAACATTATATCAATTAGTTAAATTGATAGTGAGATGATATAGAGAAACACTACCCTTAATTATTCCTAGTCAAGTATTAATTTTTAAGAACAATATTAATACGTTAAGACTAACATGTAAGTTAATTGATGACTTAATCTCACAAGTCATCGATATGGGATATCAAGTTGACACATAAGTATATATTAGAGAATGTGTATTGAGTTAACCCGCCATGAGAAACTTTCATGGATCGTTATATGAGTGTCATAAACTTTCTTATGTGACTGTTAGTATGAATAGTCATTAGATCTAAATTCACTATGGTTCCCTACATAAGGAGTTATGTACTTTGGTATCATCAAACGTCACCCGTAATAAGGTGGACTATAAAGGCGATCACTGGGTATGTAACAAATTATACGGAGCGATGTGAATGAAGTGGATGAGATCTATCTCTCTCATATGACGGGAGTGATATTTGTGAGCCCCTTGATCGAGTAGGACTACTAAAATGCATGTCCGAGTTCAAATGAGTCAATATGAGATATTAAGCTCATTTGCTTGAGTGAGTCTACTTAGGGATCAAGAAACACAAAGATTGATAAGAAGATGACACAGTCTATGCCTCATTGATCAATCTAGATATCAAGGATAGAAGGACAAAGTCATACATTATAATAGTCACAGAAACGTTATGTCGGATCTCGACATTCTAATTATGGATAATATTCATTAAAAAGGTTTAATAAAATATTATTTAAGAGAAAGGCTAAGGGACATTTTATTTATTAGATGAATAGAATATTAAGAGTCCCAAGAGATACCAAGAGGTTTGGTATTTATTGGGTTTTATTAGCATTAAAATGAAAGGAGCTCAAGGGGCAAAGACCGTTGGTATTCTTTGGATGAGTATAAAATATCTCTCCCTGTCAAAGACTAAGAGAGCATCCCTCTTCTTCCTCTTTCTTCCTCCTTGGCCAAAACTCCCTAATGGAGGTTCTTGTATTTTGTGAATCATCCCAAGTTGCTAGCACAACTAAAGTGGTTCTTCTCCGAGACATAGATCGTGTTTGTGTGGATACTACTAGAGGCACGGATACTTAAACGTGCAAGAGATCCGGCAAACCAAGGACTAGCGGGATAAGTGAATGGCACGTCCAAAGGTACATGTATTAGATAGATCAAAGTTCGTACGATTTTTCGCATGTAACACTCAAGGGATTTTATTTTCCGCTGCGTTTTTATCTTATTGTCACATAAATATCCATACACCTTGTCCTTCAAGTCACTAAATTAGCAAAAAGCTTAAAGATTCTCTTCTCCTGGTGGCAAAAGGCAATTCACTCACCCCCAGCACCTCCGCCAACCCGTCTCAAGGCCAACACGGAGAAAATAAATCACAGGGGCTACTAGTTTGGATGTTGTACTAGTGCGTGGGGAGGACGGGCACATTGACTTTGCCAGGTTTTAATCCCAAACCTCTTGGTAGTAACACTCAGACACTAATCATCGGTCCATCCTATGAGGACTATTAAATGTTCTCTCCGCATCCATGTAAACAACAATTATCGAAGTGATATAATTTTATAAACCATATATAAAAAAGCAAGATGCGACTAAATTTCAACGTATATCGTGAGAATTACTAGCTCATATAGTAAATAATACGTAAGGGAGGGTAGACATCTGATTTCGTCAGGATGTGATACTCAGATCTCATAGTGATAACATCTAGTGCGCTACCATCAGCCCATGCCAGTGCAAAGACAAAAAATAATTTTTTTATAATGTTCAGTGGCTTTATTGATTGAGTGAACCTAGTCAAATAATTGATATCAACATCAAAAGTCTAACAATTGACCTTGTGCACTCAACAACTACCAGAATCAACAGCGGCTCATATTCACTTTTAGCAAAGAGTGAGCTGGATTTGACCATCACTTGCATAGATGACCTTCTCACCTTTTCTTCTTTGCCGATCTCTCGTTGGATGTAATCACAGCCTAAAAGACTCAAAAATACGAATGCAAGAAGCAATAAACAAGCTCAACGAGAGGACCTTGAAACATAATAAACACATCCTTTCAACTTCTCTAATAAGAATTGGAAGATTTTCTACGAAATATCAAACGGAATCACATACTTTTAATCTCCAACATGATTTTATGATAGACATTGACCTTTTCCAGGCTCATCCAGCAGCTAAAGAACAAGTTTAACGACAGATATATATAAGATATTGTACGTTACTCGATTCAATCTACTGACTTCCATACAGCAAAAGTGGCATATTTATACACGGAAATAAGAATTATAATCTTCATTTGTGAAAAGTAGAAGCCGCAGTTGGACTTATGTGGATGTTCTACTCAACAGAATTTCATTCATGAGCTGTGAACTTTGAGGTTGTAGTTTCATGATATATGGAGCTACTGCAAACTTATTCTGCACAGATTGTGATGATGAATTCGACCCACTAGCTACCTCACCGAGCTGATCCGAATCGACAATGGCAGAGAACTGGCTCGACAACGTAGGCGTCGTCGTTGCCAAATTCGATTGAGTGGTGATACTAGACGGCTGAGGAGACGGCGAGGGAGCCATGTAGTTGTCCGGCAAATCCACCGTAGTAATGTCATGTATGCTAGACCTCCTCTTGTCTTTGCTGCCGGCATTGAGTCTGATGTAGTACTTTTGGGCATGGCTGGCCACCTGAGTAGGCGTTCTGGTGAGCACGAAATTTCGAGAGATGTTTCTCCAATCGCCTTTGCCATACTTCTTGAGACCAAGCAAAAACAACCTGAAGTTCGTTTTCATAAACAATTTACATCATCAGCCAATGAGCAACCTAAAGATTCTCCAAATCATCTAGTAAAAGAAGCATGAAAAATATAGTTAGAAGGTTCATTGAAGTATTAATTCAAACAGATTACGATCACGAACTGCAGGATTCATGGAGATGGGGCAGAGCTTACTTGTGCTCCTCTTCAGTCCAAGGAACTCCTTTCTTCTTCTCGTGATCTGATCCCCTGACGCCGGATCGCTTGACGGCGGCGCGGTAGGGATTGTTCCACTCATCGGCGTCGTAACTGCTCTCCCATTCCAGGGTAAACGACGGCGCGCCGTAGTAAACAGGGCACGGGATCCGGCCGGCCTCGATGTCGCTCACGTCGTCGACTAATTCCCGGTAATGGCTCGTCACATCGCCCACCGTCTTCCCGGGGATCAAAGCCGCCACCTTTTCCCATCGGTCGGGGACGTCCGCGTCGAACCTGGCTAGGGCATCCTCGAACCGCTTGTTCTCCTCGGCCGTCCAGCTCCCGCCTCCTCCGCCGACGAACAAATTCGGCGCGTACGACTGCCCTGGCGCCGCCGCTTCCTTCCGCGGAAACACGTCCGTCCAAGATCTTGTCATCATCTAGGGCAAAATCGCGACTTGCTGGAAATTTCGCCGGTCGAAAACAACCTGAAAACCTAGATCGAAACCAGGAGAAAGAACACCACACCTGAAGGATGAGATGGAGTGCAGGGCTGTTGGTCAGTGTGCTGGTTCGCACCTTCTTCGACTTCGAGGGCAGATCGAAACAGAAACGATCAAAAGTGGGAAGTGGGAAATCAGAGCAAGCTTAATAGGAACGCGGCTTGCATTCAAAGGGACCTTCGTGCCATTTCCGTGGAATTGCAAATGGTCGAGATTAAAGATTAATGATCCTGCGGCTGCCTACAAACACTTTTTCTTCGTTCAAACATCCGAAGGTTGAGTTCTCGATCGCTGTGCGCGTGCTGTCTTCGATCGCCCAATCAAATCGGAATCTGAAAAAAATGACGAAAAGTAGAGATCAAAACCGTGGTTTCTTTATTTACTGAATTGTTCTTCCTCGTCGATGTGACCAGCTCCTGTCTTCTTCTCGATTTACTACTATTTAAAAAATAATAATATCAATTCACGGTCTTTCTCACTCACACTTCTCAAGAGGTGTCTTCGTCCAATTCCGTAAAACGTGTCGAGCAGCCATTCATGGCCTTTACTACAAACAATACTTTAAAAAATGAACGAAAATCACAAGGGCCCCCACGTACAGAGACATCAAATGAACACATTGTATTAAGGAAAATGATATAAAAAAAATATATCAAAATAAAATTGAGTGAATGACGTGGTATTTTATATATAATAATTTTCGACAGTTTATTATATCTCTCATGGTGTAATTTCATTTGGGACGGTGGTCGGAGGTCGTCGATGATGTTTAAGCAATAATCGAACGTATGCATATAAAATGTCACATCATTCACTAAATTTTTATTGAATTTTTTCACAAAGTGTATAAAAAAAATGATTAACAATGTTTTTCTAACCTCGGGCAATCGGCCCGGTCCTACGAAAATTTTCCACCGACCGCTAGGATAAATCAGGAAGCGCTCGCAGTGGGTGGTCTAGAAGCCCAACGTCTCAGGGTTCGTGTCCTATTTGGAGAAAAAATTCCTACAAATACGTCGTAGCTCGGGATCAAACCACGGATATCTAGAATAGTAATTAATCGTCCCACCATTGTACCATAGTCCCAAAAACACGTATCAATGCTCCTATATTAAATGGATGCACATTAATAATTTTATCAAGGAATACTGATCTAGCACTATTATAACAACTACCAAACACCAACATATTTAGAATTAGATATAAATTCCGACATTTTGTATAATTCACTCGTCATTCACTCGCCTCCTTAATCATTATGATTTATTTTTCTCGTATTAATTCTAGGATAAATTGACAAGGGTGTTGGGATGAGCGCTTAGCTTTTTTTACCACTAAATATACATATTTAGGATGAATTTGAGTATTTAGAATTTTGAAATTACTTTATATTGTATTTAGGGAGAATTTAAGATATAGAGTTTAGGATTGTAATAGCTATTTCGATAAAATTTAAATAATTTTGATGAAATGAATAAAAAGTGTTTCGATATAATAATATCCAAAGATTTTAAATCTTAAATTATAAAACCAGTTGGATGGATCGAAGCCTGCGTCACCACACGGTCACAATGACATACATCGTATTTGGACAGCCAGATTGATCCCTCTGGCAACTGCCTTCAATTAATTAGGAGCAACCATTCCAACTTAATTAAAATATAAATATGATTAATAAAGATAATATTTAAAATAAATAAATAATAACGTTAAGCTAAATTTAAATTACATAAACTTCTTATAATTTTAAGTCGGCGTTGATATAAATGATAGGATTTTATTTAATTTGAAAGATGCATGCCTGAATGTAATCTCCTGAGTTAAGAAGGGATCACATGTGGGAAAACAACTTTAGTTGTGAGCAAATTAAATAATGCTCATAAATTAAATAAAATTCATTTCATAAATATGATATCACTCATTTTAAATAATGGATAAATCATATATAACTATTATAACTCGAGGTCATAAGTTTGTGGTGAATTATTATTATTTTATATTAGTTTTTCTTTTACTGAATTATGTATGAAAATTATTATTGATTTTTTAATTCAATTAGATTAAAATATATATTGTGATCTACATCTTCCAGAAAATGGGAAGAAAATTCCACCGTCGAAGCGCTTATAGTGGGCCATGCTTACCATAAAAGTGGGCCATGCTTGCCATAAAAGGAAGGGCGAGGCATCTTTGGAATTCCACGCCGACGTCATTAACGATGGTGATCGACATTAATGAGACCGGATTAATATTTAATTCCTCCATTTTGGGGCAAAGTACAATGAAATTACATTAAAATTGGGCCAATGAAGCAACTTTATTTTATTTCATTTTCAACGTACCCCCATAAAAATAAGTGGACGGCCATATCACTGTTCAAACCAAATTATATCCAAGGAAAGATAGTGAATCTGTCGAAAATTCTTACAATTAGAATATTATGTCATTCCCATTAGATTTCATATTCTAAATTCCCGTTGTGTATTATTTTTCTAAAATTAATTGCTCTTTAATTTTTAATTTTTTTTTGTAATCTAGATATAGATATGGAGTTTTTATTGTGAAGTTGATCTATTTGGATCTATTATAATTTATCAATATTTTTTAGGATAACTTAGAAAAATACAGATGAATTTTGACGAACAATATAGCAGCATGAAATTTTTAAACTTCTCAAATATAATCTATGTAGATGAGATTTGAATCTTTATTACATAGGAAATCCATCTCATTTTTTACCATCTAAAGTTGGCGTTTTTTATTTAATTTTTTATCTCTTAAATGAAAGAATATTTAACCTTCGAGAAAATAAACTCTGAGAATTTATCATTATTTAATAAAATAACTCCTAATACTCGAGTACTAATCCGATTATTACTTGAGGATGTTTTTGACCGTTAATATGGTAAAAGAAATAAAAATAATAATATATAGGGACAATTTTTAATGAGAAATTTAATAAAAATGACGTAGCACTCTAATTGTAGTGATCTTTGAGGGATTCATCATATTCCTTAGGATATAATTTGGTTCGAGACGATGATCTCTGACCACCGTCGATATCCAAACAATAATAGAATATGTACATTAAAAAAAATATTACATCATTTCCTATGAATTATTTATTAAAAATTCTCACAATACGTATCATTGGTCAAAGAAGTATGTCTTTAGCATCTTCATCACCGAGATAAATCATCAATTCAAAACTTAAAATTTTAAAGGACATTTGATTTACTTTATTTTTTATTTTTATTTTTTAGAAAATCATATTTTTTAGTTTTCTAAAAAATAACTTTATTTATTCTTTATTTTTTCAAAAAATACTATATTTTATTTAAAAAAGAAAATTAGAAAAATTAAACCAAATATATTTTTAAAAAATTTATATTTTTTATAAAAAAATAAAAATAAAATACAAACATTCCAAACGCCCTTAGCATCAGCAATTCAAAATTCGATCCCAATTCATGAGGTAATTAATCATCTGCTTTCCGCCCATGCAGACTTGTGGGCGGGCGGTTGGGTGTTTTATTAGGCGGCGTGCGGGTAGAGATTAGAAATTACAAAATTAAAAGTCGATTCCAATTGGTGGCAAACTGGAGTTGAGTGGTGGGGGCCACCACCTCCCCCATTTAACACCTCCCACTAGCTATAGGTAGGAGCTACGCAGTATGATCGTGCTACTCATCATTTGCATTTCTGTATTTCTTACGTGTGGGGATGGCCCTATATTTGTAGGGCTCCCCCACCTGAGGAGGAGGAAGCATATAGGTTAAAGTTTGGACAAGCCAACTTTGCAACTTTAATTATTTGTCACTATTTTTTTTTTCTAAAATAAGCTTTTATTTTTTTATTTTTATCGAGAACGGTTCCATTCCGGACCATTTAAATATAAAATAATACAATTAAATTATTAATGGCGTTTGCTATTTTAATTATATATATATATATATATGGGAAATTGTCAATAATTCTCTATATGCAAACTCAACTTTCTCCTCAGTCTCTGTATCAGAAAAAATTTATTTCATTTCCTACATACAAAGTTTGATTTGCTACAATACAGATTACTAATTACCCTTAGTTTTTAGGTACAAAATCCGAAATAAGTATAATTCCATCTAAATTCAGCATCATTTAACTAGATCTAGTGTATTTTCTATCAAATTGAGTACGACCTGATTGATCATCTTAAGCAATTGATTAGTATAAACTCCTAATCAATTGAACAAACGGAAAAGAATTATACTCAATTTATAGAAATATACTAAATTCTAATTTAAATATGCTGAATTTAGGAGAATATATACTAATTTTTGAACTTTTGTACTATAACTATAAAATAATGTTCTCCATGACAATATAACTAATCGATTATCAATTTCTAATTATCGGAGCTACTCATTGATTGGAGTAGCTATAATCAATTATAAATAGTTCCGATCGATTCTCGATCGAATTGAGTTTGAAAAATAATCAATTCTCGATCAACTGAATTTGAAAAAGAATCGTATTTAATTTAATATAAAATATACTAGATTACAGTTAAATGATATTGAATTTAGAAGGAATGATAATTTATTTTGGACATTTTATACTTAAAAGCAACGAGGGCAATTAAATAAATCAGTATTTATTAAGGAGTTAAAGCAAACAAAATTTTATATGCAGAGAGTGGAAATACTACCAATTCAAGACGTCTAGATTCAATTCAAGAATACCGAATCAGTTCAAGTGCCTAGATTTGAATCTAACTCAAGAACATTTTTTTATTTTTTTAAATATATAATTATCTTATTATTTTTATATTTCAAAGTCTAAAAATTTAAAAAATAAAATCACAAATCATAAAAATACAAATTAAAAAGATAAATTTATAATATTAAATCTTAAAAAAATGCAAATATTAATCTAAAATTAAAATATTAGAAAATAATTTATCAAATTCAAAAATAGATAAAATTATATTTTAAAAATATTAAAATTAAAATTTTAAATTTTAACTATATAAATTCTCATCTTATATAGGACAAAATTTATGCGTATTTATCTATTATATTACACACACAACGTTTGCCTGATCATTAGTATATATTTAGGATTTAAAATTTTAAGATTTAGAGACTGGATTATAGTGAGTTTAAGTAAATAAGATTTTCCTCCAGGGTTAAGTCTTCCCTCTTGGGTTATAATATTTAAAATAAAAAATTTTAGATGCTCATGAGATATAATAACGTTTAAGATTTTAATAGGAGTTGGGTTATCGTGAGTATAATCCAATAAGATTTTTCTCTAGGTTTAAGCCTCCTCTACTGGGTTATACTGTTCAGAATAAAATTTTTTTCGATATTCATGGAGTATATTATAATAAGATTAAGGAATTATTTATTGATAAAAAGTATCCAATCTAGGTGCTTGGATTTAATCCAGACCCTTGGATCACTAGTGCACCAAGCGCACGGTGAGCGATCCATAGCGGTCACCTATATATATATATATATAATAATAATATAATATATATATATAAAAAATGATTGGAGAGTGAAAATGGAGAGTGAAAACCATAATGAATGACGTGGCACTTGCATGCACGATTCTGACGGGTTCACCGTGCCCCTAGGGTATAGTTGATTCGGGGCAACGGTCGAAAGCCGCCGATGGTGTCCAAGCGATAATCGGACGTGTGCATGTAAAGTGCCACGTCATGCCATGCCATGCCACATCATTCACTATGGTTTTCATTCTCCCATTTTCACTCTCCCTATCGTTGCTCATATATATACTACATGCCTCATCTTTGTGCCCCAATACATGTTCAAGGCCCCTAGATTCAATCGTAATTGTTTTTTTGGATTTATTATATGTTTTTTTATATATTATATGTATTTAGGATTTAAGATTTTAGAAGTTAATATTGACTTATAGTGACTTTAAATCAATAAAATTTTCAGTTGATCTTGCTTCTTTTTGGATTATAGTATTCGAAATAAAAAATTTTATATTCTCACAAGATATATTATATTTAGATTTAAAAGAATTTTGATTTTTTTTTAAAAAAAAATTGAATCGAGGCACAGTCACACACACTATTGTGCAGGATAACTATCCCTTCTCTCTGTATATATATATATGGATTTATTATCTCATATCTCTTACGCAACATATTCATGAACACTTCAATTTTTTTCGTTTTAATTTTTTTTTAGCTTAATACTATAATCCGTTAAAATTTTAAATGCAAAACTCTAAATGACTTAACCACAAGCAAAAAATAAATTAATTAAAAAAAATTAAAACACCTATGCGACACTTGCATGTTGAGTGTGTCACCCAGAATATTAGTTAATCATGAAAGAGATGATCCGACCTAATAAAATTTTTCATGGACATCGAGATAAATTTGAAAGTAAGAGTTTTAGTTCAAACAATACCTCAGAGGTTTCAAATTTCTTGCACCTGGATTTTGAACTTAGTGCATGAAAAGTCTAAAAAATGTACGTACCACTATATCATAGCCCAAAGCAAAGAAAACATAGAAAAAAATAATTTGAATTTTGACAAAGTAGAGAAAAAAATCCTCCCGTAGTAGCTAATTATAATTTTTAGATTACTTTTTTTAGTATTGATTCTGGGATGAATTGATAGAGTATTAGGGTAAGTGTATCATTTTTTGCTATAATGGGGAAAAATGGTGAGTGATAATGATGTTACAGTTGGAGTGGTTAAATCACAGGTAGAAGATATAATAAGCTTAAAATAGATTTTGGAGTAATTTCAAGAGGCAAAAAAAATACCAGTTAAAGTAAATTCCAATTTAGAATAATAAAAAATGAGAGAGGACATAATAAAAATGAATATAATAGGAAAGAATATGGGGGCATTTTGCAATTTAAGATTTTTTTCCTCCTTGAAATCCGATAGGCGTTAAAAAGAGTTTTATGACTAATGTAATTTTAATGGGCCGAACTTACGAAACTCTACTAATCATGGCCCAAAGTCAACGTTAATTTTGAATCTGAGTTACCGGCTCGATCTTATTCCCATTCGACCGGTCTTCAACTCAGTTCTGATCCAGCGTTCGCTTCTCCCGGACCACGTGGGTCCATTGCAACGGCACCGTAACGTTGTACCGCAACGTCTTGCCGGATGCGAAGCTATTTATATTGCTATCTTAATTCGCCGCTCTCCCGTCCGCGATCATTCGCTTTTCTTCTCCTTCGCGTCTCAGTTCTCAGTTCTCAGTTCTCACTGCCCTTGCCGTTTCTCTAGCGAAACGACGCCCCTTCCCCTCGAACCCTAGCTTCGTGCCACGCCCAAATCGATTCCCCTGCTCCTCGATTGCTGGATCGGTGGGTATGGCCGCCAATGTCTCGGCCGTCTACGTTCATGTAGTGGACGACGTCATCAGCAAGGTCCGCGACGAGTTCATTAACTATGGCGCCGGGGAGTCCGTGCTCAACGAGCTCCAGGCGGTAATTTACTCCTTTTTTTTTTACCTCATGCATCTCCGTTCAATTTCTTCAATCCCCCTTTTTCTAGAGCTTGGTTACTCCTTGATTTCCTGGCAAGGTGACCTTATTGGTTGATTTGTGTGTGTGTGTGTGTGTGTGGGCGATTCCAGATGTGGGAGATTAGGATGGTCCAGTGCGGTGCCATCAGCGGCAACATAGAGCGGCCAGCCCTCCAGAAGAACGGGGCGCCGACTCCAGTGCATGATCTGAACGTTCCGTACGAGGGGCCGCCCGAGGAGTACGAGACTCCAACTGCGGAGATGCTTTTTCCACCGGTTAGACGACTGCTACTGCCTCGTATGCGGCCTTTAATTGTTTGTTCTGATGCAGCACTTTTTATGAATTTGGTTTACTGGCAGACTCCATTGCAGACTCCAATCCAGACTCCTTTGCCTGGAACTGCTGAGACGGGAATGTACAACATACCCACTGGCCCTTCTGATTAAGCTCCATCTCCGATTGCTGAGATCAGAAATAGCATTGATATGAAAGGTGGAGCTGGAAGGCCTAGTCCGTACATGGTATGACTTTGCAATGCACTGAGGATTTTATTCAACCAAGATTTCTTTCAACAAAATGACTGAACTTTGGTTAAATTGTATTGCCTCATTGGTGTAGCAACCACCTTCTCCTTGGATGAACCAGCGGCCTCTAGGAGTCGATGTTAATGTCGGTATGTTTATATAATTTACCGATCTTTAGTGTGGTTCTTACAGTATTATTTCTTTCCTTCAAATTACATGTGGCTCCTTCATTCTCGTGCTCAGCTTATGTTGAAGGACGTGAAGAGCCTGATAGAGGAGCCTCCCATCAATCCTTAACTCATGTACTTTTTATGTCCACTTCTCATGTCATTACCCATTCTGACCGAGAATACAACTTTGACATATTCTCTATATGACAACTATTTCATAGCCACAATGTTCTTTCATTCTTACTGTTGTTGGCTTTTAGGTGCAGGACTTTTTTGTCGATTCCTCAGGCAAACGGAAGAGGGATGACTATCCTTCTTGTCGAAACCCAAGAGGTTACATACCGCAACAAGATGGAAGCAACGATGTGACAATAGAGTTTTCTTTACCTGGGGTAGATGCATTCTTAAATTTCATAATATTAAAGCAAACATATGATACCACTATTTACCCATCAATATGTTGCATAACATTTATGCATTTTGCTCCAAACCATATTGATGCTGCAATGTGATTGGTTTAATTGGGTGATATATCTTGAATAGCTTGCTGACTCCTCTATTTATTTTATTTAGCTAATTTTTGGTGATGGGTCAGCCTTTCATCTTTGATGTTCGGCACTCTTATGAATAATTGAAGCTACAAATATCATTTATGTTTTTTCACCTCAGCTAGGCTCCACCGAATTAGCGATTTATGTCACGCACTTTGGAGGGCCTAAATCAAAACCCTTCACTTTGTTATCTAAGGGGCACCAATATGGTTGTCAATTGATTGTTAGAGTTGGGCTAAAATTGTACAAAACTAATTCTTTTTTTTAATATGAAAAATCACTCATCTTTGCAGTGTCAATCGAAAACTATTCTAAAAATCGAGAAAAAAAATTGGAAAAATATTTAAGAAAATCTAACAAAATCAGCAAGTTATGATTAGATCAATAAAAAAATGATAAAAAGAGAATTGGTAGGCTACATCTAGACCGAGAATAGACACGGATTGAGAAAATATAAGAAGAGTAGAGTCAAATGTTTTTTCTTCTGCATTTTGTGAGCTCATAGAACCTTATACTTTGTCTCCACCATGAGATTCACTCTTTTAGGAAGGGCTCCTTTAGATAGGTGTCTGTGGCAGATAGAGATACTGTATTTTATGCAAGAGATTGTGAGAGAAGAGAACAATAAATGATATACTTAGGATATGATACATGAAATTAATGTACGACTTATATTTTGTTTGTGTTAATATAGGATAAATTAAATCTCATAATAATACATCTTATCTTATCATACATATATGTTTTGGAGGAAGTATCAGGGATCATCCAATAAGATGGTGTTCAGTTTGTTGAAATTAACATTTTGAACACCTTGATCTTATAGATTTGATCATTTGGACGATTGAGTTCTTCGATGCTGATCTTGTACCCCTGAGTAGGCATATTTCTGATATTCACAAGAAAGAGCAGATGATGTGAGCTGTCTATTACCATTATTTTTAACATTCTCCCTTAAGCAGAACCATATATATATATATAAAATGTAGAAATATCAACAACTTGTTCTTTGGTAAAACTGGATGGCATTAATCTTCTTGGGCAATGATACCTTGGACAAAATGTCTATCATTTCAATGAGTTTTAGTGTGTCTATGAAGCAATATCAACAATTTATTCTTTGCCATAAGTCTGTGATGTGTTAATCCTTTTGGACAATAATTCAAACAAAATGACAATCAATTTCATAGTTACTGCATCTATGAAGCAACGAACGCTTGTAATGAAGATGACTACCTGATTGTTATGATACATATTCATTGTTTCAGTTGATGTTGGTCCTATGTTACATAGAAAGCATCTCAATCAGGATGAGAAATTTTAATACATTTTAAATTGTAAATTTTAGCATGTTGTGCATGATGCCAGTTTGCCAAATTCTTTACATAGTTGGATGATGCAAGCTTGTCAACAGGATCAACATTTCTCAGGACTGGAGTTCGAATTTTGCAGATTAGGATTAATAGTGTGATTAGTGAACATGATCATAATGGAAGATTATTGAACAATATGAGGAATTTAAAGCCTCGTGAAACTACTTAACAGAAAGAAACCAAGAATGTTGTTGTCTGAAGGAAAATGTAGGATCTATTAAGACATTTGTATTCATTTATCTATTCCTTGTTAGGTGCTACTGATCTATTGTTTTTAGAATGGGTAATCTTTTACTGGTTTCCAATTTCTTAATTGAGTTGCTTTCTTTTGTTCAGATTGTTCCTTTTTCTTCTATATAAGTGAGAAGGCTTATAGAGTATTATTGATTCAACATGAGTTTTTCCTGTTTTTTGCTCTTGGTGTTCTATTGCTTCACATCAACTAGATTTTGGTGGGAACTACAAGTTCCTTCTTGATAGTTTTCACCTATTACTATATCGTTATCTTCCTCTATAATTTTTCAGAAAGTAATAAGCGAATGCCAAACATCATCACTGAAGCATGTGCAGGAAAATGTTGACTCTAAGTTCCTCCCCAAGAAAGAAGCAAAACAGCCTCTGGTTCTTCCTCAGAGTGATGGAGTTCATGACGAATATGATGATGTATTTAACAAACCTACGAAGAATCATATAATCGTCTTTCATCATCATTTTTGTTTACCTTTTTTATGCTGTTTTTTGAAGTTATTTCAGTTTCAAGTAGTATCAAGTGAAGACTATGATACACCTGGAGACCATGGTAAATCTTTAGCATCAACATGAAACTTTTTGAGATACATATCATTTCAGTTTATTCTCGAGGCTTACTTTGTATCTTTGCTTAGTTGAACTACGGAGCACAACACCCGTTGCTGGCACACCAAAGCCAAGTAGGAATGAAGCAGATGAAGATGATGAGCCTCCTCTCAATGAGGATGACGACGATGACGAGTTGGACGATTTTGATCAAGAGGACAATGATGCTAATACTCAACATTTGGTTCTAGCTCTTTTTGAGAAGGTAAATACTTGTTGCAGCTCTAATTTCTTTTTGTTCCACTTAATCACGACTGACCTATACAGGTGACGAGGACAAAGAGCAGGTGGAGGTGCACTCTCAAGGATGGAATAATGCATCTCAAAAACAGGGATATTCTTTTCAACAAGGTATGCCACATGAATGTTGTGTTTTTAATTGATTTTAATGCTAATCAACATCTCTATCTTGCTCTTCAGGCCAACGGAGAGTTTGAATTTTGATTTCTTCATGTAGCTGCTCTGCTTTCAGATCATAGGTGTTCTCCATATTTTTTTCTGGGAGAGAATGATAAACTAATTTTACAGTGGCCAGACGGACTCTCAGTTATCCTTCCTTTCTCTTTTAATTCACAAGTACTGGGACCTTGTAACATTTGCTCCTGTGACCTTAAGTGTTTAAACTAAAAGTAACCACAAAAACAACAATTAGTGGATCTCTGGCGCAGATTTTATTGCGCTTCATTTGAACTCCTATCCGCAGGTCCGGGGCCTGGCAGCAGTGGACTTGCTTCCTTCTTTTTCTCTTCAACTGGATTTGATTGCGGTCTGTCTGCCACCCTAGCTCGAAGTGGAGGCTCAAAGACTTTGCTAGCAACATCGGGTGGAGGTTCGAATGCATCCTCTCCTGGAAGTAATAGAAGGCCTTTGTCTCGGAGAGATGACGGTTCCTTATAACATGTGTTCCAAAGAGAGTCGACGAGACGCCTTTCCTCCTTGGCTGCGACAAGATCTTCAGCTGGCATAGAGCTGATGCTGTCAATGCGTTCCTGAAGGACTTCCCTGAGCTTCTCTTCTTCAGCTAAGTCAGTGCTGCCACCTGAGGTCCTGCCCCGAGCCAGCTCTAGAAGACCACCCAGCGCAGCTTCTCGCACATCTGAGTTGTCACTGGAAGCCAGATGCATCATCATCCGGGGAAATCCAAGTTCTGAAACAACAACACAATCCGAATGGTTCTCCCCAAGAAGGTATTCAATCAGTTTGAGTGCCCTCCTGTAAGATGAAGATGAATAGCAAATAAAGTATATCCAATGGCATCGACACGGAGAGCCTTCTGGTGGTAGGGAAAGGGAAGAACCTTTGCAACTTGACATTCTCGGAACCGAGTGCATCTCTGAGCCCAGCATAGCCATTGGCAATACGGAATGCATTAATTCCTGCTTTGTTGTTCCAAATCAAAGCTAAACAAAAAATAAGCACAAAGAAAACAAAAGTATCAAGTCAGCGCAGCATATAATTTGACTGCATTATGTTAAGGTGATGAAACACAGATATCTAAAAAAACTCACAAGATATTGCACCGAGGGCTTTTGTGCGAACAGTTAAATCAGGATCTGATATGAAATTTGACAGGAGGGATTCAAGACCACTGGCTTCCATTACAAGTTGCTGGCTACGAGGATTGTTCTGCACAATGGCAGTTACTGCATCTGCAGCCTTTGCTCGAATACCAGCATGGGAGTTTTTGAGGTAACCGAGCAGAGGGACTAAGCCACCAATAGAGTGGAGGTCTGGTGTAGTAGGACAACCAGTAACATAAATCATCAACTAGCAAGAAAAGAAATTCTGCAGGAAGAAACGGAAGAAAAAAGAATAATTGCACTAACCATTTGCCATATCAATAGACTCAACATGTTCTTGAAGCTCATCCAACATATCTGCAAAAAGAAAAGAAGATAACAGCAGTGAGCGTGCATAAACCAACAATGCAGTATGAAAAGGACACTATACTTTTCGTCTCCCTTCTGCCATCTATAGCAACAAGAGTTAACGGTTCAGTCCTCTTGGAGTCTATAGATACAGCCAAGGAGTTCTGAATAACCGAGCATATTTGATTAGGATGCTGTATTTTGTTATTTCTTCACATCTTCAATTCTCTTCCCTCAAATGTAAGCTTGAATAGGCCAAACCACTTGAAATTCTTTGTAATTTATCATTTGTTTTCAACGTCATCAAGGATTGGGAATTATCAAACTCCCAACACATTCTACGTAGTTTTGCACCAATGTAGCTAGAAAGTAGAAGAACAAAAGACCCATAACATGATAACAAACATCAACTAGAAAGCCATGTAAAAATGGCATGATGGAACCAACTTGTAATTTAAAGGATAACAAAAAAAATCCATGTTTAGAGCCAACAATTGAATTCTTATAAATATAATAAAATAAATATATGCTATTTCTGAAAGATTAAGTCACCATTTGATGGGCTAATACGCAATTAACAACACACAAGGATTGACATTCAAAAATTAAACCCCAGTTAAGCGATCTAATACATTTCGTATTAAAGGAGTTTAGACTATTGAATGTGGATTCAATGTGTAGATCAATAATCTGGTTTGTTAACATTAATGCGTCATGAGCTTTAAATGGATGGTCCTTGCAAATTGAACTTTGGATATATAAGAGAGGAAATCAAAATTCATTTGGGTATCTAGAGATTGCTGACTCCTTTTTTTTCCTTCGACTCTTCCCCATTGAGACCAAGATTTGGTGGCAGCCCATTCCTCCGCTGCACTTGTAGGAATTCCTCCGAAGACAAGTAAGAAGCAATGACATTGGCTCTCGATTCAGGTCAACTCTTTGGTTGCTATTGCATTCGGTTTTCTATCTGGCCTTAAAGATGATTGATAACTACGATCCTGTACATGCATAACTAATGCCTTGTATTTCAATATTTTGAAATGGTCAATATGCATTCTCCTATATAAAACAGAAGTTCCATGAAAACAGGAAAAGATACAATTAAAATCCTAGATTGATAACTCCACGAAAGCTTCTAGTAACGTAATGAGTGCAGTATACATAATAGCTCGTCAAAATCCTAGATGATCCAGGAGCTTACTGCTTACCTACTATGTCATCAGGATTGATGCCTTGCCCCTCTAAAACATCCTCCGGAGTTTTCATGACAAGGGTGATTTCCTTCATCCTTTTAACTACGTCCACGGTCTGCGCTTGCATAGCTTCCATGAACCACTTCCTATCCTCCTCACTGACCAATTATCGAAGCAGAAAATACGAACTCATCATCGTCGAAAAAGGTTGTTCTTGTTTCTAATGGCATCAAAATCCTTTTTTTAAGAAAACTAAAACAAAATCAAGGAGCTCTACCTCAAATTCCGAGCAGAATGAGTCCCGTCCGTATGTGAGAGGCTCCACTTGAGCAAGCCATCCCATTGAACTCCGTCGCCCGCCATGATTCCTTCTCCCGAGAGCAGAGACGCGACTGGCCTTTCTCGAAATCACGGGAAGAATGTCGAGTGGTGGTTTAGGGTTCGACCTAAAATCGCCCCCTTCCCATCTTTCCACATCAATTTCGTGCTCGATCTGTATTTGAGCTTAATCTCATTACGTACGTACAACCCAACTTTTCTTCCGGCCATAATCTTAGGGCATCCGCCCCGGGAATATGGTACATTACTAAGATGACTAATTTATTTTTTTAAATACTCATGATTGAATTTCTAAATACGATATATTTTATAAAAAAATTTCTTTTCAATGAGACGCGAATTCTAAAACGTTGGACTTCTAAATCATCTACCGCGAGCGTTTCTCGATTTATATTGATAATCAGTAAAAAACTTTGGTAAGACCGAATCAATCATCTCAAATTTATCTGCTACCCAATCTAATAATTTTTTTCTTAATCTTAGGCATCATTTGTTTTAATAGAATCTGTTGATATTTTTTATTAAAAGTATCATTCTGATATAATTGTTTTCAGGATTATTTTATTATTATTCTGTCCATGACATTATAATAGAAATAATTATAATAATTATGATTTCATAAAAGTTATAAATGAACTCTCACACAGTTTTAACAATTAAGATTTCATAATTACAATATAATTATAATAATTACGATTCCCTACCATTTAAATTTTTTGAAAATAAGCTAAATAATTACGATTTCTTAACCGCTATCAGTTAAACTTTCGAAAATGAGTTAAACGATTTTTTTATTTGAAATTGAGCGGTTCTAAATTTAACCTCGTAATTAATTATAAATTTATGAACGAAATTTAATTTAATATATTATGGGTCTCGTAATTGAATCCGAATCAATAACTAATCTCTTAAATTTAAAATTTAACATTACATTATACCAACTGCAATTTCGTAACTATCACGCAATCGTAGCATCTGTGTGAGGCTCCACCTCCTCTTCAGCAATCCATCCCATTTAACTACGTCGCACGCCATTATTCCTTCTCCCAGGTGGAGAGACGCGATTAGTCTTTTCTTGAAATCACAAGAATGTCAAGTGGTGATTTAGGGTTCCACCTAAATATTTCCGCATCAATTTCAAGCTCAATCTGTGTTTGGGCTTTAATCGGTATGTACAGCCCAACTTTTCTTCTAGCCTTAGTTTTTAGCCAATAAAGCGTTTAAAATAAATATAAGAATAATAATTAGGAAAGTTAAAATGGAAGAGTAAAACCATAATGAATGACGTGGCATCTTACATATACGATCTCCGACGGATTTACCGTGCCCCCAGGATATAGTTTGATTCGGGACGGCAACCGAAGGTCGTCGATGGTGTCCAAGCGATAATCGGGCGTGTACATGTAAAGTGTCACGTCATGCCACATCATTCACTATAGTTTTCACTCTCACATTTTCTCTCTCTCTATCATTGCTCTAAATATAATGAATAATGATTGGGAGAGTGAAAATAGAAGAGTGAAAATCATAGTGAATGACGTGACACTTTGCATGCACGATCTCCGACGGGTTCCCCTTACCCCCAGGGTATAGTTTGATTCGGGACGGCGGCCGAACGCCGCCGATGGTGTCCAAGCGATAATTGGACGTATGCATATAAAATGTCATGTCATACCATGTCATACCACATCATTCACTATGATTTTCACTCTCTCATTTTTACTCTCCCTATCATTGCTCAAATATAATCATCCTCAATATTATTTTTTATGATAAATCAGGGTAGTCAAATTTTGTCACCTAGAGTAAACTTTAATAAATAAATAAAAAATAATTTAATATAAAAAATATAATTTAGTATAAAATATATAAGAAAAAAATATAATTGAGAATAATGATATTAAAAATTATAAAAACATTTATAATAGATTTATATATTTTATAAGTTAAAAAAATAATTTAAGATGAAAATAAAAAAAATAATTTAATATGAAAATAAATAGAAAAAGATATAATTTAATAGAAAAATAAATAAGTAAGATAAAATTAGAAAATAATATTAAATTAAAAATTTTAACTATTTTTACTTGTTTATTTGGCTAATTAAATTCTGACTATTTAACAGTATCTTTAATTTTATCCTACCTGTGATCTAAATAAGGCACATTATAACCACTAATAAAGCGTAAATGCTATACAATTTCAATAGTTATAGTTTCATCGCGGCTAGAACTCAACTGTCACACCATTTTAGTAATTAAGGTTATGTAATTATTATACAGTATATTAATTACGATTTCATAATTATTATAATTTAAAATTTATAATTGTTCTAAATCTTAGAAAAAGATTTAAACATTTTTTTTAAAATCTGAAATCGAGCTGTTTCTAGTTTCATCTTATAACTAATCATAAATTAAAAAAAAAATATTTGATATATGTCGTGATTAAGATTTAATCGGTGTCAAAAATTATAATTTTTAAAAGTTTAACATCTACTTGGACAATCCATCCCATTGAAGTCTGTCGCCGATTCCTTCACGGGAAAAACTTCGAATCGCCCCGCTCCAATCTTTCTACATCAATTTCGAACTCAATCTTTAATCATTTACGTGCAGCCCAAATTTAATCGGGGCGTTGACTGACGGCGTCGACGTTCCGGAGTGCGAATCTATCAGGAAGCTTCCGAGTAATTTAGTTGGGCAGAGTTCCTCGACTTTGACCCATGACGGCGGCTGCTAAACAATAATTACGAACCACTATTTATAAAATTCCAAATGGGAATGTTTAGTTCTCATCCATCTCTTTATAAAATTCCAAATGTGAGGGCTATTCATCATTATCTCAAATATTAATAATTCAATCCCTAATTACGATGTATTTTTTTTTAAAAAAAATTCAAATAGAGCGTGAATCCTGGGACATTGGACTTCTAGACCGCTCACTGTGAGTGTTTTTTGATTTATCCTGACGACTGATAAAATTTTTTTGTGAAACCAAATCGATCGTCCGAAATTGAAAAAATTTCGTTAATTGTCAAATGGGAATGTTTAGTGCTTATCCATCTCTTTATATCTTTAGGCGAGAGCCAATTCTATAATATTATCGTACATATTTTACAAGTTCACGTACACATACTTACATAAGATAATCGGTAATTTACCAAAGCGTGTACGTAACAATTGGAAATTACTAAAGTGCGTATCATGATTTTTATTTTACCAAAGTACACAGGCCTTTATGTGAACTTCCTCTTATACCCTTCCTTTTAACTATCGTCTTACTCTTTCTCTCTCTCAGTAATAATTTTCGAGATGTCTGCACATGCTTTTTCCGACTTTTATTTTAAAATAATATATCATAGAATCGGCGCTAAACACGTAAGATAAAAATTAAAAAAAAAATGAAGACAAAGAGAAATTAATACGGCTAACATTCATGCTCATCCAACGTGATAAATATATTAAATACTAAATAAATGATTTTTATATTTAATTAATAGAAATTAATATATTAAATAATAATTAATAAATATATTAATATATAAAAAAAATTTGGAAAAAAAACGTTGTTGAAATAAAAAAATAACACGTGGACATGAAATCTATTGATTTCAGGATATTTCAGGCCCACGTTGGGCCTGAAATATTTTATTTCAGGCCCAGCGTGGGCCTGAAATCTTTTGATTCAGGTCCGACGTGAACTCAAATTTTTTTTCTATTTAAAAAATATATTAATATATAAAAAAACTTATCAAAACACTTAATTTCAGATTAAAACGAAAAGTCTGAAGTCATGCTAGGAGGGCCCGAACATAGATGTGATATCCATTAGTGGGTTTTGGTCATCACATCTATGTTCAAACCCTCCTAGCATGACTTCAGACCTTGCATTTTAATCTAAAATTAAGTGTTTTGATAGATTTTTTTATATATTAATATATTTCTAAAATAGAAAAAAAAATTTGAGCCCACGTCAGAACTGGATCAAAAGATTTCAGACCCAACGTGAGACTGAAATAAAATATTTCAGGCCCATCATGAGCCTAAAATAAAATATTTCAGGCCCACATGTTATTTTTTTTATTTCAACGACTGTTTTTTTTAAATTTTTTTTTATATATTAATATATTTATTAATTATTATTTAATATATTAATTACTATTATTTAAATAGAAAAATAATTTATTTATTATTTAATATATTTATCACGTTGAATGAGCATGAACGTTTTAGTATTAATTTCTCTTCGTCTTCGTTTTTTTTAATTTTTACCAAACGTGTTTAGCGCGCCGATTCTATAATATATTATTTTAAAATAAAAGTCTGAAAAAGCATGTGTGTGCAGACGCCTCGAAAATTATTATTGAGAAAGAGAAAGAGAAAGACGGTAGTTAAAAGGAAGGGTATAAGAGGAAATTCACATAAAGACATATATTTTTTGGTAAAATAGAAATCATGATATATCTTTTGATAATTTTTAATTATTACGTATGTCCTTTGATAAATTGTCGTAATATAATTCACTTTGCTTTCCGTTTTTAAACAAAATCAGAAGAGAAAAAAGGGGGCAAAAATAAAAAAATAAAAAAAGATGTCCTGTTTTAAAAAAATCAGAAAAATCATTCATTCAATATTTAAATCTCAAAAATACTGAATCTAAAGCCGAAGTTATCGAATAGCTGCTATGATACATAAAAGTTATTGAATAAATGTTATAATATACTTAGGGTCAATTTATAATTTAGGATGTAAATATTTAGGATAGCTGATCCTATCGCGAAGAGAGTTGGACGTCTCTACAGATGGGTGGACCTCCAGGGGAGAGTGAGGTCGCTGAGGTGGCGGCATGAGCTGGCTCGCTTCCAACCTGCGAGGAAAAGACCGTTAGAATCCGTCGGAAAAAGTCCCCGGCCAGGCACTCCGACGGTTAAGTCAGTACACGACGGTGGCGATGGAAGGCAATAGAACAGTATGAAATTTTCACTATCGCGCGTACCTGAGAAATGTGGAGTGAAGAGATATATGTAGTCGGGGAGTTCGGGGAGTTGACAGGTCTTGTCTCGCCTGCCACTTGCAGCCATGCAGTGAGGACAAAGTAATGCATGTCCAGGAGTGGCAGGATAAAGTGACACATGCTGCGTTAAGGAAAGGGGCACTGTCAGCTTAAGGGTTGGCGCTGTTGGCGCCGCTCGGCCTGACACCAAGGCATGTGGTCGAGATATGAGGGGACAAGATGTGGCAGGAAGATCAATATCCCGGCAGGGTATCCTCTGTTGGTGCAGGAAGCACCAGATCGAACCTTGTTTTGATATTGGCAAAGGATTCAAAGTTAAGGGTTATTTGTTGTCTAACAATGCTGCTTGAGAGTGCAGGAAACAAAGTCCTAACGAAAGGATGCTGACGATGGGCTGTCAGGAAACCAAGTCCTGGCGAAGGGCTGCTGGGCAAAAACCAAGTCCTGGCGAAGGACTGCTAGGCGAAAACCAAGACCTGGCGAAGGGCTGCCGGGCAAAAGTCCAACTGGAGGATCCGGTTGGCACCAGGTAAATTCTCCCGAGAGGAGTAGGTGAGGACGCGTTCCCCTCGAGGGAACATTAGGCGTCGGTTCGACCTAGGGCTCCATTTTGGAGATCCAAAGTCAGAACCAAGACAGCTAAGGCTGTTTTAACTAACTTATTATTTGCTGTTTTGGACTAACCCTGGATGCAGGACCGAAGGACTGTGTTTCTGCAGCTCAGAGAGCCTCAAAGGAGTGAGGCCGTAGCTGAGTAGGGCGCCCCGGATGTGTCGGGCGCCCCAGAGTCAACCCAAAGTCAGCAGAGAGGTAAACGCCCCGACAGCAGCGCAATTGGGGGCGCCCCGCGTGTGTCGGGCGCCCCGCATGTCGGGCGCCCCGCGTGTCTCGGGCGCCCACTGTGCCACGCCACTGAAGGCTGCTGCAGCTCACTCTCGCGAAGCCCTGAAGATGATGCTTTGACCGGTCAACCGGGCGCCCCGCGCGCGTCGAGCGCCCCGGTCAAAGCTGATCCCGAAGATGAAGAGATCAGCCTTGACCAGAGGGCTCGCCGGATCAAGAGCCACGTGGGGGGCGCCCCGAGCATGTCGGGCGCCCCCTGCCCTATATAAAGAGGGCCTCGACCCTATTCTTGAACAACCAATTCCTTCGACAATTCTACGCTCTTCTGCTTCCACGACACGCTCCAGAAAGCTGCGAACTCAAGCCGACGACGTCCCGCTGCTCCAGAACTTCAATCTTCACCGGACGTCGGTAACAAGAGTTGTATTTAAGTTTACGAAAATATTTTTATTATTATTTGTGTGTAAACTTTTACGAACTTATAGAATTGCCCGCAGAAAACGGTCAACGACCGTGGGCCTTGGAGTAGGAGTCGACCCAGGCTCCGAACCAAGTAAACCGGCTGTGTTTGCATTGTTGTGTTCTCTTTTATTTCCGCTGCGCACCCGCTCTTTTTAAATCCGAACGAATTGCGACATTCACCCCCCTCTCTCGCATTTCTCGATCCAACAAGTGGTATCAGAGCGGGGTTATTCAAAGTTGGTGCAACCACCACTTTGAAATTTTTTTTCGGATTTTTTTTCGCTTTATTTTTCAAATAAATAATATCTGTGAGTGTATTTAAAATATCCTTACGCCTTTTTCAATTCTGAATTCTCATTTTCTCACCATAAGTCAGAATTGATAAAATAATCAATTTGTGAAAACTTGTCGTAAAATTTTTTATTATTATTTTAATATTTTTCCTCGAAATTCGTGCTATCTTAATTCGAGAAATTTTTTTTCCCTTACTTTTTCTTCATTAATCAAAATTGTTAAAATCAACATTTTCTAAAAATTTTATTATTATTTTAAATATTTTCCCTCGAAATTCGTGCAATATTTTTTGTTGCTCCCGCACTACTAATCCAAGACCAAGTCTTGGTACATCTCTTTTTTTTATTATTGTGTGCAAGATTTAAACTAATGGCCAATCAAGAATGGAATAGTACCCGTCCACCACTCTTCTCCGGCAAGAACTTCAACTCTTGGAGAAGTCAAATGGAGTCGCTTCTAAAAGCCCACATGGACCTATGGCTAATCATCCAAACGGGATTTTCTTTTCCTGTAGAAGATGGAATGTCGATCGCTTGGGAGAAATTGGACGAACCAACTCTGAGGAAGATCGAGACTGATGCTAAGGCAACAGTAATCTTGCAATGTGGTCTAACCAACGAGCAACTCAAACTAGTAGGTCCATTCAGATGTGCTAGAGAAATATGGGAGAAATTGATCAATCTTCATCAAGAAATCTCAGATGAAGAAGAAGATCAGATAAGTTATCTCGCACTCTCGGTCCAAGCACAGATAGCCGAGTCAGAGTCTGAACCTGAACCCAGAGTCGAAATCGAACCAGCAGAATCAGACAACGAACTGACTGAGATGGTAACCAATTTCAAATTCTTTTCTAAATTAGAATTAAATAATCAAGCTGATACTGCAATGGTCGAGGAAGGTATAACTTTTGCAGGGAAAACTCCAAGAGAACCACCAAAGAAGGAGCTTCAACCGGTACTCAAGTCCGACTCAGACACGGAATCAGAAGATGAATTTAGATCCGAGACAGCAACAATTAAGGGGGAGATTCCTAATAAGGAATCAAAAGGTAAAATTACAAATTTGAATTTTAAAAATCATATAATTTGTTACATATGCAGGGAGAGAGGGCACTACCAAACTAAGTGTCCTACCCGTAAGATTCAAACGATACCACCGACGGCAACAAAGAAACGAGCTCCAAAAGCACGAAAGAACAAGAGTCGCATTCAATGCTTCAAGTGTCAGGAGGTTGGGCATTACAAAGAAGAATGCACAGATAAACGTTACAAAGATCCAGGGCAACCAACCAAAATGGGTAACTGTAATTTACATCCAAATCCACTCTTTACCTTGAATACTGATAGATTAATTAATCTCCCTTGGTTAAATTCAGATATGGATGCATGCTTAGATAACTTGATGAAATCATGTACATTAGCAAAGTCAAAATTCAAAATATTAAGACAAGAAAATGAGACTTTGAAAATTAAAATTGATATACAAGAAAAACTAATTAATAATTTTGCAAACTTAGAAAATCCAGAAATTTCTCCTCACTGTGACATTATCTGAATTTTTGTTTTGGCTATTCATAGGACTAGATAGCTTAAGGACTTAACCAATTACTTGAAATTTGAAAACATAGTATTGGGAGGAGGTGAGATGATAGTACGTTGGGGAAACCAACTCTAATAAGATCAAGTCTACTTGGTCTCTTTAGACTGGTGAAACCAGCCGAAGCTACCGATCCAAGACCCAAGCTATTTAGACCAGAAAATAATCTAATTTAATTTGAAAATGAAATTTCATTAAAAGGCTTTGTCTAGGAAAGGGTGGATGATCCCATAAGGCTACGGCCAAAGAAGGCCTAGTGCCTCGCCAAGACCTGGAAGCCAATTTCTGAAATTCAAATTCAAATTATCTTTTGTCAAATTCGAATCTAACACAAATTTCAAATAATTATAGATTTTAATCTGTTTTCAAAATTAAATAACTTTTTTCAAAATAAATGAAAATTCCTTTTCAAAATTAATTTTTACCTTCAAACCTGTCTCACAAGAACTTTTAAGGCTAACTGTTTTAAAACCCTAGATTGGGTGAGACAGGAAAATTAAGTTCAAATTAAAATTTCTTTTATGTTGTGCTCAGAGGATAATTCCAACATAGTCAAACCATGATTAACATAGTCAAACCTTAGTCAACTGAGTCAAACATGGTCAAACCTAGTCAACACTAAGGTCTTAGATAAAGTCAGTCTATGTCGGATACAGGGGGAGTTCTTCTTAATGCTTTTTAGATTTCTCAAAATCCTTATGCTTTAAAACTTATTTTCATCTCAAAAATAAGGCTTTCAAAAGTTGATTCAAAAGCCTTCGTATATTACTATCTATTTGAAAAATTATTATCATTTCAAAATGTTCTTCGAAAACTGTGTTATCATTCCAAATTGTGTTGAAAATTACTATACTCAAAATTATCTTCATTCCAGATTGAATTTTCTAAAATTATCCATTTGAAAATTACTATACTCAAAACTATACTCTTTTGATTTTAATAAACCCTAAAAGACACAGAGGAAGGTCCATTTCATGATCCACTAGGACTCCTAGGAAGTGTCAAATTTAGGGGGAGTTTGATTCTAAAGAAGAATTTTTGAAATTTTTTTTGGTAATTATTTTAAAATTATTAGATAATTCTTATAATTTAAATCAAACCCTAAAACTCAGAGGAAGATCACTTGTAGTCAACAAGCTTCCTAGGACTGGGTCAAGTTTAGGGGGAGATCAAATTAAAAGAATTGTTGAAAATTTTCAAAATATATGTTTTCATGCACTGCAAGTTCAAAATCCTTTTGAAAACATAAATAATTTTCGTTCAAAATATTATTATTATTGTGGCCTATAAAATTGCTTTTGAAATAATATTTACTTGGGTTGGCGAATTTCCAGGACACTTAGGAAAATATCCTTGTAGTCAACAAGGTTTCCTAAGATTGTGTCAGACTGGAAAATAAACCAAGTCAAGCAAAATATTGTGTCTTCAAAAGGTCATATATTTTTTCAAAATGTACTAGCATATACTTTCAAAGTACTATCATTTTTTTTGAGATAGTATTTACTTGAATTGGAGAACTTTTCTAGGACACTTAGGGAAATGTCCTTGTAATCAACAAGGTTTCCTAGGATTGTGTCAGACTGGAAAAGAAACCTAGTCAAGTAAAATATTTTATTTTCAAAATGCATAATACTTTTCAAAAATTACTCATATCTTTCAAAGTCTAATATTTTTCTAAAAAGTACTTATGTGTTTCAAATCATAATTTATTTCAAAAGTACTTATGTCTTCAACAATGCATAATATCTTTCAAAAAGTACTACTATATAATGTTTCCAAAAGTACAAATATTTTTCAAGGCAAAAGTGTTCTAAGTGCGTGAAGCTTTTAAAGATTTGCCTACAAATATATTTTTTAAAAAAAATGGATTTAATCTAGAAATTTAAGTTTTTATGCCTTCAAAATTATTCTAAGTATCTTTTTGCTTTCAAAATTCATAGGCTCTGATACACAAACTAAGTACTTAATTTTCTTCAAAATCAATTTAAGTACTTGATTTTTTAATTTTTTAAAAAATACAACTTAAGTACTTAACATTTTTTTCCAATTACTTAATTATTTCTTTCAAAAATTATTTCTAAGTACTTAAAAATTCCTTTCAAAAATTTATTTCAAGTATTTAAATGAGTTTAGTACTTAACTATTTTTAAACCAAGTACCTGACACTTAATTTTTCAAACTTCTTAAAAGTACTTGCTTTATACTTGAAAATTATCTAAGTGTAAAAAGTTTTGAAAATATTTTTACTCTGTTTTTGAAATAATTTGTCAAAAACATGAAGCACTTAGAAAAACTCATAAATCCCTGTTAGATACCTTGTTCACCCATGCCTGTTTTTGATATATGTCAAAGGGGGAGGAAAGGTCAAAGTTAAGAGTTGTAAATACAAGTATTCAGGGTTTTAGGGGACGTATGAAAAATAAATATTTTTTTTTTCAACTCTACATTTATTCTGTTCATAAATAGTTATACCTCATTGCTTAAACCTTTTGTGCTTAAACTGCTATCTTTTTCCTTAACTTTGAATTGTGTTGCCATAATCAAAAAGGGGGAGATTTTTGGTGCAGGAAGCACCAGATCGAACCTTGTTTTGATATTGGCAAAGGATTCAAAGTTAAGGGTTATTTGTTGTCTAACAATGCTGCTTGAGAGTGCAGGAAACAAAGTCCTAACGAAGGGATGCTAGGCACCTGACGATGGGCTGTCAGGAAACCAAGTCCTGGCGAAGGGCTGCTGGGCAAAAACCAAGTCCTGGCGAAGGGCTGCTAGGCGAAAACCAAGACCTTGCGAAGGGCTGCCGGGCAAAAGTCCAACTGGAGGATCCTGTTGGCACCAGGTAAATTCTCCCGAGAGGAGTAGGTGAGGACGCGTTCCCCTCGAGGGAACATTAGGCGTCGGTTCGACCTAGGGCTCCATTTTGGAGATCCAAAGTCAGAACCAAGACAGCTAAGGCTGTTTTAACTAACTTATTATTTGCTGTTTTGGACTAACCCTGGATGCAGGACCGAAGGACTGTGTTTCTGCAGCTCAGAGAGCCTCAAAGGAGTGAGGCCGTAGCTGAGTAGGGCGCCCCGGATGTGTCGGGCGCCCCAGAGTCAACCCAAAGTCAGCAGAGAGGTAAACGCCCCGACAGCAGCGCAATTGGGGGCGCCCCGCGTGTGTCGGGCGCCCCTCATGTCGGGCGCCCCGCGTGTCTCGGGCGCCCACTGTGCCACGCCACTGAAGGCTGCTGCAGCTCACTCTCGCGAAGCCCTGAAGATGACGCTTTGACCGGTCAACCGGGCGCCCCGCGCGCGTCGAGCGCCCCGGTCAAAGCTGATCCCGAAGATGAAGAGATCAGCCTTGACCAGAGGGCTCGCCGGATCAAGAGCCACGTGGGGGGCGCCCCGAGCATGTCGGGCGCCCCCTGCCCTATATAAAGAGGGCCTCGACCCTATTCTTGAACAACCAATTCCTTCGACAATTCTACGCTCTTCTGCTTCCACGACACGCTCCAGAAAGCTGCCAACTCAAGCCGACGACGTCCCGCTGCTCCAGAACTTCAATCTTCACCGGACGTCGGTAACAAGAGTGTCTCGGGCACCCTCTTTAGCCGGCCACACCAAGCTCATCTCCTCGCGAATTAAACTCATTTAATTCGCGAATAAGCCTTCAAAAGACTTAGCCATTTTAAGCTTCCGTTGCGCCTCTGATTAATTCAGATTCGACTTATTTCTCTTGATCGAAAAATCTAATTTTTAACTCGTTTTAAATCCCTCGGATTACTCGTAGTGCGTGTGACTAAATAGACTTTCGATTTATCTTGGTCTTCTATAATCAACCAATTATAGAACGATCATGAGTGGCACCTAGTAGTACATCATGACCCCCAATTAATCGAAAGATCAACGGTTGACCTCAGAAATAATTCTGAACCCCTTCAGCAGCTTTAATGAATCGTGCCTCATTCCCTTCACCATCTTATACCCACTTGGTTCAGGACATGGTCTGTGTATGTCAGTCCCCACTAGGCTGACTACGTCACACCTAGCCCAAGTAACGTTCTCTCGTCCTTTGGATTTCTAATTACTCTCATGTATTTAAGAGACTCATACTCTAAACATGACATGCTCTGGCCAGAGGCTTTGAGTAACAATCCGACGATAAGCCTTGGGTATACATCTCCTCGCAAGGAGTGGTGAATCCTTTGTAGGCTGTTCAAACATCTTCGGGCACTTCGGCTTATACCCAATCATCCTAGGTCCACACCTCCTTGGAGATGCTTGCTTAAGATGTTAAAGTATAAGTCTCCATGACCAAGATGACTTGAACACCGCAAGTCAAAGGAACATCGCACTTAAGCTGCGGTAAGAACTTCACTGACATGTCTATGTATAGACTACCATGTGAAGTTTTACAGCCAGTCACTCCAATGAACTAGTTCCCTTAACTAGCATCCATGTTTATCTCCGGGCATCCCAATGTCACCAGCCAGTGAGAATCAGCTGATTAGAGAATAACCCATGCTAGTCTCAACAGAATTGATAGTGTCCGTATTTATCAATTCATCGACTAGGGATATTTTCAATACTTCACAATTGCACATGTAGAGATAATCACTAGTTGTGATTCCATCACAAATTCTCTCATGCTGTAAATTGTATTGCGGACATTCAGTAGATGAGTTTAAGATCCCAATCAAATACACAAATATGTATACTCAAATAGTGAATTTTCATTTATTAAAATAAATGATTACATTCATAAGGTGATTGCCTTAGGACACTTCTCTCATATTACTAACAGTCTGGTGTCCGGGAGTGGTTGTGCCGACTGGGGCACCGAGTAGCGAGGCCGGCTGAGGGCCTATGAGAGTGTCGGCTGGGGCACTGAGTAGGGAGGCCGGCTGAGGGCCTATGGGAGTGCCGACTGGGGCACGGAGTAATCGTCTCCTTCAGCTCAGGTTTATCCCCGGAGCGTGGGGAGCCACGCGTCGGCGGGGAGCCGGGTCGGAATAAGTCTTAGGCCGCTTGACTTAGGATCGGGCTACTACAGTACTACATGTGCCTTGATGTGGAAGCCCCGAGGGCCTAAGCCTACGGGTCAATACCTAACGGGATTGCTTAGCTCCTAGGCACCTTCCTTTTAATTGAGCGCCAGGCTGCCGGACCAAGTTACATGTAAGTTGCCCCGGGATCAATAGCTATTATAAGTGTTAGTTAAGATTTAAAATTTAAAATTTAGAGTATTTAGATACAATTATATCAAAATATTATTTATCAAGTTGATTAAAATTATTTTAAAAATAGTTATATAGATTAATAGATATAGTTGTTATACTTTTAAATTCTAAATCCTAAATTTATCCCGATGGCAAAAAATGATTCACTCACCTCCAATGTCCTCGTCAACCCGTCTCAGGGTCGATATGAAGGAGATAAATCACGGTAGCTACTAAGTCGGAAGTTATGGCTAGCACATGGGGAGTGCGAGCACACTGACTTTGTTAAGTTTAATTTGACCCCAAACCTGATAACACTCACGCACTAACCATCCATCCCTTAGATACCTAAATTCATCCCAACGATATAATAGATGCTGAATAGTATATACATTATAATAACTACCCGGTAACTTATATATGGTATAAATCATAAGTTTTAAATTCAGCCTAAATACGTTGTATTCTAAAAAAAAAAAAAGTAAAATTCATCATCCCCCTCTCCCATGATATAATCATACCATTAGGAGAGAATAAATAAGGAACCAAAGTTTCTCATCACATGAAAGGGTAATTCCTAAAATTTTATCGTAATTAAACCCTTCCTCAATTATATAAATGTCATATGATAATCTATCGATTATATTCCGAAAACATCTTAAATTTTACTATTTAATTAAGAAACTAAACTCTTTACAAATCAATTTTCAATTAATCGGGCGAAGTCGAAATTTAAATTACATTAATAACCTTTTCTTTCTTATTGAAAATAATTTTAAGACTTATTAATAATTTCAATTTATTATCTTTTAAATATTAAAAATTTTAAAAATAAAATCATAAATACTTAAAACACAAATTCAAAAGATAAATCTATAATCACAAATCTAAAAAATAAAAAATAAATCAAATCTTTATAAAAATTAGAATTTTAGAAAATTATTTATCAAATTCAAAAAAATAAATTTGAAATTATATTAAAAAATTTTAAAAATAATAAAATTTTATCTTAATATATATAAGATAAAATTTATGTATGTTCATGCAATATATTACAAGCGCAAACGATCACTAGTATATTATACATTATATTACACACAAACGCGATCACTAATATATTATAATAGGTATTAATAGCTATTATAATAATACAAAATCAATAGAATATTTTTGGCATAAAATTATTAGATGAGTGTCAATTTGATTATTTTTTTTAAAAAAATATTTAATATTTTTCCTAATTCGGAACATCCTTCCTGATTTTTTAAATAATTTTTTTTTTAAAACAAACCCAACGTGCCAAAAGTGTCGACCTGACAAACTTGAAGGCGTCTTATGTAAGTCTTCCACGCGTTCGTACGGCCACGCGGTCTGCTGGAGGAAGAGTCCAAAATACTCCACGTCACGAACGCGGAAGGCGGCTTTGGCGACCGATGCCTTCGTCGATCGAGCGCGTTATAAAACCGTCAATTCCCCTCTCTGCGTATCGCCTGAATCACGTCGTTTCTTCTTCATCTCCTCCTCCTCTTCTTCTGATCTCTATCCCAATTCCGGCCGTTGACCTCCGATGTCGAAGTTTTGAATAGGAACTTGCTTGGTATTCGTTTTGAAATTTTGGGAAGTTGGGATCTTGAGTTGGTAGATCGCGTGATTCATCAATTCGAAGCAGGGATTTGTAAGAAAGATCGAATTTTTAAGGGGCTTTTTCTTCCGATTTTGTAGTAGAGATCGAGTATTTTGCTCGTTCGATGCCTCCTTCCATGACGGCGCCGCCGTCTTCTTATTGGTGCTACCGCTGTAGTCGACTCGTCGTGTTGCGGCCGCAGGACGCCATCGTATGCCCCGACTGCGACGGAGGATTCCTCCAGCAGATCGCCTCCCCGCCTCACCGATTTCACTCTCCCTCGTCGAACCGCCATCGCCGCGGCCGCCTCGAAGCGTCGTCGTCACCTGACTCTCACCCCGTCGTCAGCGTCGGATCCGTCGCCGACGGACGCTCCCATCAGCCTTCCGGCCTCCGCCACCGCCGCCGCCGCCGATCCACCGCCATCGACCGCTTTCCATTTAACCCCGTCGTCGCCCTCCTTAGCCCGTCTAGCGGCGGCACCAGCATCGGGCTGTACTACAACGAGGGCACCGGCTCCGGTCTCCGCCCTTTGCCGGAAGCCATCTCGGACCACCTGATGCACTCCGGCTTCGAACGCCTGCTCGACCACCTCGTGCAGCTCGAGCTCACCGGACTCGGCCGGGAGAGCGGTTGCGACAACCCTCCGGCATCGAAGTCCGCCGTCGAGTCGATGCCCGCCGTGGAGATCGTCACCGATCACATCTCCAAGGAGTGCCATTGTGCCATCTGCATGGATCCCTTCGAGCTCGGGACGCAGGCCCGGGAGATGCCCTGCAAACACATCTACCATCAAGATTGCATCTTGCCGTGGCTATCGCTCCACAACTCATGCCCTGTCTGCCGGCATCAGATGCCAGCGGCGAAGGACGGTGAGCCGGTGGCCGCCGCCAGGACCGACGAGGAGGAGACGGTGGGGCTCACGATATGGAGGCTACCAGGCGGAGGGTTCGCCGTGGGAAGGTTCTCAGCAGGGAGGACAGTTGTAGAAGACCTGCTTCCTGCAGCCTACACAGAGATGGACGGCACAGCACTCAACCACAGGAGACAATCACCGCCTGCAGCAACTCCGGAGAGGTCGACGGCGAGGGGAGGAATTCGCCGTGCAGTTTGCAGTTTCTTCTCGTTCTTCAGGCTCGCACGCTCCAATTCGGCAGCAATTCCTAATGGCAATGCCATTGCTTGAAACTTGTATATACAAAAGTTGAATTTAGTACTTCTTCTTCTCCAACATGTTCCATTTCAGATACAAAATTTGATTGGAAACCTCCATCTCTCTCTGTTATTTTCTCCAAGATTAAGCAATGAAACATGAACAAACAAACAGTTCCTCCATTGGGCATCCATGTCGATATAGCATAAATGATTCTTCCCTTCCATCCCTGTATCAGCCATCCATTATCTTCGTCAATGACAAAGTCGTTGTGATATATAGCTGCCTTTCACCTTGTCCTTAGATCTCTTCATGATGTCGGCATTGATCTAGCGAAAGCTGCTCGAATCCAGCCCTGAGATTCCTGACCTGCCACTGCTTGTGAAATGCCAAGCAGGATTAATGCTCTGAAGAAACACATCAGGAGATAATGCAGCATGATTCAATTGATCCTCAAAACTAGTTGAGCTGCTGGAAGAACTAGAAGAAGTCTGTGGAGAACACACAATTGGGATTCCTATTTATAACACCTCTAATAACCTAAATCATTATATTTTAGGTATGGAAGCAGTCACATCACTTGTTGTATGATGATTGTATGTATTTAATGTGTATCTACACAAGATACGGCTTCGTGTTCTGCTAATTATACTCTGGGCTCTGACAATTATACTTTGGGCCTTGTTTTCCCTAGGAGAATTTCGAGGATAACGACCTCAATGAGTTAACAGTCTAGTGAGCTCAATGGGCTAGCAGTCTGGGGAGCCTGGTGGGCCTTAGGGGAGGGGTTTCTTTCTCTTAAGAATCAGGCGTTGGTGGGCTCGTTGAGCCTCTGATCGATCCGCTTTGAGGTTAACTCTTGCTTACTTAGTTACTTGGGGATCGTCTGAGCAGACACATCCTCAACCTTTATATTTCAAGGTATTTGATAGTGTTCGCTCATACTAATTCATTTGATCGGTCATACCTTTGGCTTATGCATTTCTGAGGATCGTGTAGCGTCTGATTGAACTCCTATCCTGTTGTATAAGAGTTCTGACTTGCCTAAGCCATCACTCATTTATGTAATGTTTTTCCTCTTTTGGTCTCTAGCGATCCGACCGGCTATATCCCTCTCCAAAGTCGGATTGGTTATATCTGCTCGGATGCCAAGAATAGGTTTGCTAATTTAGCGGTTCACCCCGAGCTCATGCTCGTCAAGACAATCTACCCAGACTCGACTAGGTCCCATAAGCATCAATCGGACTATGAGTCCAGTGCGTAATGACTCCACCTTTATCTTTGACCACCAACATCATCCAATTACGTTGACCTCTTTTTAACCGAGGAGATCCACCTATCCAACCGGATCAAATATCATAGAAGGGCTTTTCCGCAACTCGAATAGCAGACTCTTCCTTGTAAGAATGGCGTTTTTCGTCTATATTCTCCTTCATGAGCATCGGACTAATGTAGTTCAGAGCCATGTCGGAGTAAAAATTGTCACCATTCTAGCTCATTGCTTTCGCCCTCAGAGCTGATAGTGATTTGTGATTCTATCAACCCTAAAGCTCGGAAAATATTTCAATCCAAGTGAGAATCATCGTAGCCAGACAGTTCATCGAGACAAGAATCCATAACCAATGAACCAGATTTCTCAATCTTTCGTAGAATTAACAGTATGTACCTTGCTGCTTCTCTAATGAGATTTTCAAAGTCTCATGAGATGGATTGATAATTAATACGTGAGTATTGTCATCTTGAGATTTGGTGATCAAAATTTAGCAAAGTTAATATACTCGTCCTCCCCGCCGTTAACTATAATATCTAGGCTAATAGCCCACATGATTTACTTCTTCCATATTGACCCTGACATGGATTGAAGAGGACGCTAAAGACGAATAAATCATCTTTTGCCACTTCTAATGAGATCTTCAAGTTAACGACGCTAGAACTTTTAAATTATTTAATTGTTCAAAACTTTTATTTTAATATCTATTTTTTTCAGTTATTTGAGTTTTATTTTAAAATGTTTTAACTAATTTAAAGAATTTTAATTCAGAAATTTTGTTAAAAATTATATTGAGCAATGATAATGTCTATATTTTAGATGGTCTAATATAATCCACCTTTCAATTAAATACAAATAGATAAATCATAAAAGTCTAATTTTATCTCAACACAGCAATCCTTTATGTTAAAAAAAATCAAATGAAATATTTTATATCGGATGAGAATTGACACTAAGATTTATTAAAATAATCATCAATATAAATATCAACTATGCCAATTTACAAGGGTTAAAAATTATACTTAATAGGGTTGAATGAGCCCTGGCCAGGACGAAGGATGAAAAAGCTGCGCGACACAATAACGGTGGGTTGAGACAACCCTCCTTCCTGGGTCCCGGGAATCCCCGAGGGCGACTCGCCCGGTGACGCCGAGTAGAATATAGATTATTCTGGGGCGAGAAGTTTCAGAGAGATTTACGAGAAAAAAATAAGAAAGTAATAATGAGATAAGGAGTAGCCAAAACTGGGCTTAAACTTTATTGAGAAAAACAAGAACGAGAAGAGAAAAATAGAGATATAGCCGTAACATGACTTAAGCGAAGCAAATTGATTCAATATCTAAAAAACTTATCCTAAACATCATCTAAGTATGAGTTTATATAACACTCATATCTCTAAAAAAATTCTAAACCAACCAGACTTAGTCTCCTAAAATTTAGGAACAAATTTAACCAACAAGACTTGGTTTCCTAAGATTTAGGAACAAATTAAACAAAAATATATAACCAATTAAAAAAACCTAAATATATAAATCTGAATATTATTTTGGATCCCCTCCTGCATCAGTCTCCCGGAGTTGAAGAGAACTCGTCCTAGAGTTTAGGGTGAGTGTATCCGACTCCATAGCACAAGGACTTAAGTGTTTCACATTAAAAATATCAAAAGTTTTTAAGTGACTAGGAAGACGCAACTTATAGGCATTTTCATTAATCTTTTCTAGAATCTCACAAGGTCCAATTTTTTGATCTTTGAGCTTGTTGTATTCACCAATACGAAAGCGATCTCGAGTTAATACAGCCTAAACCATATCACCAACGTCAAAAAGGACCCGACGTCGATGTCGATCTGCTTTGATCTTGTACTCGGTGTTGCTTTCTTGAATAGTCTGTTTAACTTGCTCATGAATGACCCAAAGATGCTTGGCCATCTCCTCAGCCTTGGGGTTAGCTTGTCTTGGACGTGAAATAGGGACTAAATCCAATATCCCGGATGGGTTTCGTCCATAAACAACTTCGAAAGGGCTCAATCCAGTGGTATTGTTCTTTGATCTGTTGTATGCGAATTCTGCTTGAGGTAAACTAGATCCCATTGCTTTGGTTTGGTTCCTGTGAGACATCTTAGAAGATTTCCCAAGCTCCGATTCACTACCTCAGTCTGACCATCTGTCTGAGGGTGATAGGCGCTGCTGAAGTTTAACTTCGTACCTAGTTTTCCCCATAAACTCTTCCAAAATTGACTAACAAATTTATTATCACGATCTAAAGTAATAGTTTGAGGCATACCGTGTAAACGCACAATCTCTTTGAAGAAAAGGGAGGCAATCCGAACAGCATCCATGGTTTTTCTGCATGGTACGAAGTGAGCCATCTTGGAGAATCGGTCCACCACAACTAGAATAGAATCAGAAGTCCGTTGGGTGCAGGGTAAACCCAATATGAAATCCATACTGACGTCGCACCAAGGAACTTCGGGAATAGGTAAGGGAGTATATAAACCGGCATAGGTGAGGGTTCCCTTTGATTGCTGACAGACAAAGCAATGATCCACAAAATGAGCTACATCGCTAGTAAGCTTGGGCTAATAGAAGTCAGAAAAGATAAGGGCTAATGTCTTATCTCGGTCGAAGTGTCCTTCATTGCGAAGGTCTCTGATAATGTGTTGCCTTAAGGAACAGTCTGGAATGCATAATTATAGTCCACGAAATAGATAGTCGTTATACAGAATAAAATCATTGCGAAGACCATTAGTTACCTCTTGAAATATCTTGCCAAAGGAGGGATTAGCAGCATACATATTTGAGAAAGTTTCAAAGCCAGCAATCCTAATTTTCATGGTAGTAAGCAGGGAGGAACGACGGCTTAGAGCATCTGCAACGCGATTGAGACTCCCTGATTGATGCTTCAGTGTAAAGGTGAACTCCAGCAAGTAATTTACCCATTTAGCGTGTCGACTACTCAACTTATGTTGGCCGTTGATGTACTTCAAAGTCTCATGATCTGTGAATAAGATAAATTCCTTCTGCACGAGATAATGACGCCAATGCTTTAAGGATTGCACAATAGCATTGAATTCTAGGTCATAGGTAGAATAATTTTTCTTGGCACCAGATAGTTTTTCATTGAAGAAGGCAATAGGGCATCCTGATTGACTTAGAACACTACCAATGCCAATGCTAGATGAGTCATAGTTTACGTCAAACAGTTTGTCGAAATCTGGAAGTGCTAGAACAGGTGCTTCGATCATCTTTTGTTTCACCAGCTGAAAACTAGTCATAGCTGCTTCACTCCACTTGAACTTGCGCTCCTTGAGGCACTCAGTTATAGGAGCAATTAAGGTACTAAAGTTCTGAATGAACCAACGATAGAAAGAGGTCAATCCATGGAAACTTCGGACGTCATGAATGGTTTTTGGCTGTGGCCACTCTAAGATTGCCTCTATCTTTGATGGATCTGCACGGACACCCTAAGTAGACACTGTAAATCCAAGAAAAGAAACTGTAGTCATGAAAAAAGGACACTTCCTTTTGTTGACGAACAAGGATTCCGCCTTTAGCTTCTCAAAAATAGTTCGGAGGAGATCAAGGTGTAAAGCCCTCGTCGGACTATAAATAAGGATGTCGTCAAAGTATACAACTACGAATCTTCCCAGGAAAGGCCGCTTGACCTGATGCATGAATCTCATGAACGTGCTGGGGGCATTAGACAGTCCAAAAGGCATGACCATCCACTCGTACAACCCATGTTGTGTCTTGCAGGTTGTCTTCCATTCATCTCCTGGCTTGATTCGAATCTGGTGGTATCGACTCCTATGATCGATCTTGGAGAACATCTTAGAACCAGAAAGTTGATCCAACATATCATCTAAACGAGGAATCGACACTGTGATTTTGTTGATAGCTCGGCTATCAACACACATGCACCATGAACCCTCTTTCTTTGGTACAAGTAGGGCAGGGACTGCACAGGGGCTCATACTCTCGCGAATATAGCCTTGTCTCAATAGCTCCATAACTTGTCGTTGTAGCTCTTCGGCATCCTTAGGGTTAAGACGGTATGTCGGTCGGTTAGGCATGCTTGACCCCAGGACGAGATCAATCTGGTGCTGAATATCTCTCATAGGGAGAAGTCCTGGAGGAAAGTCTTCGACCATCAACTCAGCGAAGTCTGGTAAGAGTTGTTGCACTTCAGCTGGTGGATCCGAGCCCGGGTCTATTACATTGCTTTTGAAACGAAGCAAAGCATAAACTACATCTCAGTGCTTCATCTCATTCAAAAATCTGGACATAGAAAGTAGTGTAGAATTATTGGTTACCAAATTTGAAGGGGTTCCTTCTCGTCAGGGAGCCAATACGATGTTCCTCTCTTTGATGCTGAGGTTGTATGTGTTCTTCCACCCATCATGAATGACGCTGCGATCATATTGTCACGGTCGTCCCAACAATACGTGACATGCGTCCATTGACACAACATCACACCATGTTCGATCATAATATTTGCTGCCAATAGAAAAAGATAAAAGACACCTCCTATTTACAGTTACCTCACTTCCTTTACTTAGCCATGATAACTTGTAGGGTTTTGGATGACGATCTGTCTTCAACTGTAGCTTTGGAACAGCTTCTTCGGATATAATATTTTCACAGCTTCCACTATCAATGATCATCTTGCTAACTTTGTCTGCAACCGTGCACGTCGTGTGAAAGATGTTGGTTCTCAGCCAATCATCTTCAGATTCTTCCTTAGGGACCAGTAGGCTCTTGTGTACAACGAGAGTATCATGACCATCGCCATAAAGAACCTCGTCATCAATATCGTCATCATAAATCGGCTCATCAATCTGTTCGAGTTCATCCTCTATGTCTTCCTCGACTAGCAGAGTCTTGTTTTTTTTATCTGGGAATTTTTTACACTCCGAAGCTCGATGCCTCTATTCACCACATCGAAACACTTGATAGTGGTCTTAGGGTTACCCTGTGGTGGCTGCTGAGAAGGGCACGACTCTTGAGGGCGAACAACTCGATTGTTTTGATCGCTCCTAGTCGTCGGACTTCGATTTAGTTGTTTTAGAACTGTCAAGGATCGCTGATAGGCCTCCGAAATGGTCTAGAGTAAGTGAAGGTCCAGAGTGAGTGATAGGGTTGAATGAGCCCTGGCCAGGACGAAGGATGAAAGGGTTGTGCGACACAATAACGGCGGGTTGAGACAACCCTCCTTCCTGGGTCCCGGGAATCCCTGAGGGCGACTCGCCCGAGAAGGGCAGCTGGGAGATCCCTCTTGGGAGCACCCCGGGAGGTTAGGCCCCGAGAGCACCTCGGGAGTTGTGGCACCCGAAACCCCGAGCTCACCTCGGGAGGTTAGGCCCCGAGAGCACCTCGGGAGTTGTGGCACCCGAAACCCCGAGCTCACCTCGGGAGGTAGAGTCCCCGCAATAACTGACCTCAGACACGGACCCCCTCGCGGTGCGGATAAACACCCCGTGAGAAAAGGTCTTCACGACCCCTGAATGTCGCAACGGGCAGAAGCCGATAACGGCGCAGATAGTTTCAAAGGATATCCTGTACTCACCGAAAGTAGGGGGAAACGTAGCTTAAGTACCGGAGACGTGACACCGATCGAGAGGACACGTCTAGCCTGCTACTATCGATATAAAAGGTAGTTTAACCTCTCCGATAAATGGGGTTACGCTCTCTGCACTCTTCATACTTTTCTACTTTCCTGCCACCTTTACTTTTCGGACGACATACTAACTTGAGCGTCGAAGTGGGCTCCGCCGAACCCCTGCCGGCGTGTCCCTTAACGTTTGTGTTAACTTCGCAGAACCCCAATTTCCTCCCCGGTGCAACAATTACCACGTGGACAGAATCTCGGTGACTGACCATTGTCGTCGACTCCTTCCGAAATAATACTCATGAATATATATATATATATATATATATATATATATATATATATATATATATATTCAAATTTATTTATTTAATTTAATAAATTATTTAAATTTATTTATTTAATTAATCGTATATTATTGGAACTTAAACCAGCTATAAGTTCAACCAGTTTCCTCCAAGCCCTGCACGAATTATAATAAATCAAAATAATTTAGCGTTTTTTATTAAATACATTCCAATAATAATAATAATTATATATATATCTTTATGCAATGATGAAAAGAGTGAAAAGCATAGTGATTTATTAAATATATTCCAATAATAATAATAATTATATATATATCTTTAAATAATGATGGGAAGAGTGAAAATGGGAGAGTGAAAAGCATAATGAATGATGTGACATGACGTGGCATGACGTGATACTTTATATGCACACGTCCGATTATCACTTGGAATCATCAGCAACCTTCAACCGCCACCCCGAATCAAATTATATTTTGGGAGGTATGGTGAACCCGTCGAAGATCGCTGTGAGCAAATGTCATGTCATTCACTATGTTTTTCACTTTCTGATTTTCACTTTCCCTATCAATTTTTCTATATCTTTTCCATGTGAGCTCAGTCCAGTAGTTTATCAGATTTTTTCCATGTGAGCTCAGTCCAGTAGCTTATCAGATTGGGCCTGCCTTATATGGGCTCGCGTTATCCATATATGTAATTTGTATTTTTCTTTAATTCATCATGTACTAGATTGTTCATTTGGATAGTTATTAATTATTTTATACTCTTCTGAGGGGGCGTTTGGTTCAAATTTATTAATCGGAATAGTAATGGGATTCACTGAGGGGTCAATGAGAATGGGAATCATGATTCCATTGGTAGTGTTTGGTTCAAATCCTGGAATGAAAATTATTGTCATTGATGATGTTTGGTTCAGTTTAACTTTAGTAATGGGAATCTATAAAAATGTAGAGAGAGAAAGTAATATAGAAAATATAGAGAAAAAGTAAAAAATAAAGATAAATAAATTATAATAAGAGGGGTAGAGAGAGAAAGTGATATTGAAATTATAGAGAGAAAACGAGATGAGAGGGTAGAGAGAGAAAGGGATATAGAAAATGTAGAGAGAGAAAGTGATATATGAAATATATAGAAAAAATTATAAATAATGATAAATAAATTATGATAAGAGAGGTAGAGAGAGAAAGTGATTAACAAAATATACAGAGAGAGAATGAGTTGAGAAAGATAGAGAGAGAAAGTGATATAGCAAATATTGAGAGAGAAAGTGATATAGAAAATATAGAGGAAAAGTGATATAGAAAATATATATAGAGAGAAAATGAGAGGATAGAGGTAGAGAGAGAGTGATATAGAAAATGTAGAGAGAGAAAGTAATATAAAAAATATAGAGAAAAAGTAAAAAATAAAGATAGATAAATTATAATAAGAGGGGGTAGAGAGAGAAAGTGATATTGAAATTATATAGGGAGAAAGTGAGATGAGAGGGTAGAGAGAGAAAGTGAGATGAGAGAGTAGAGAGAGAAAGTGATATAGAGAATGTAGAGAGAGAAAGTGATATATGAAATATACAAAAAAATAATAAATAATGATAAATAAATTATGATAAGAGAGGTAGAGAGAGAAAGTGATTAACAAAATATATAGAGAGAGAATGAGATGAGAAAGATAGAGAGAGAAAGTGATATAGAGAATGTAGAGAGAGAAAGTGATATAGAAAATATAGAGAAAAAGTGATATAGAAAATATAAAAAAAAATGTGAAAAATTAAGATAGATAAATTATAATATGAGAGGTAGAGAGAGAAAGTAATATTGAAAATAAATAAAGAAAAAATGACATCAGAAAGGTAGAGAGAGAAAATAATAGAAAATGTAGAGAGAGAAAATAATAAATACGTAGAGAGAAATTTTAAAATGTAGAGAGAGAAAGTAAAATGAGATAATATAAAATGAAATAGTAAAATGAAATATAAAAAATAAAAAAGGAGTGTTTTGGATATATGAAAAGGAAGGAATGATTGAGGAATTTGATTGATGAGAGGGGAGTAGGGAATGAAAATGAGGGAATGATTCCCTTATTTTCATTCCCATTGACACTTACCAAACAGTGTTAATGGGAATGATTACCATCCATTCTCATTCTCTATTCCCTATTATCCCAAATCAAACGCCCCTGAAAGTAATTAATTTCTATATTTCTTTTAAGTTTGAAGTAGTGATTTATCTAACATTTATGTAATATAAAAGTATTAGATTATTAAATATTTTCGTTTAAAAATATAATTCAATAATAAAATAAAACGAATTGCATCAGTAAAATCAAATGCGTCTTTTAATATTTGTTAAAGTCAAAGTCTACAAAAACTATTCTAAAACGTTTGAGATAAAGTTAACATAATAATAATTTTAATAATAATAAATTCATGTGGGGTGATTTCGTAGAATACGCGTCACGCTCCTGTCCTCACGCAAATGGGCCCACCCATAAAAGATTTCGTAAAAACAAAAGAAACGACCTGATTTACAAAATTTAGAACGCTTTTTATTTTTTATTTTTAACAATACTAAATTCCCAAAGATCTTGCCAATCCAAAATAAAATAAGATCTTATCTTCCAGATGGTGCCGAAGACTCCACCGCAGAAGACAGCGACTGACGTCGACATATATCTACCCCCATCCAAGCCAAGGTCAGATCTCATCCGGACAGAACATGATCAACACATCAAGTTAATTAGATAGATAGATAGATATGAAGGCCTTCATCCTTCCACAGATAATACTACTACATGTAACCAGTAAACACAACACACATCACTAATCACTCATCAACCACAACTACTACCACCCACCAAGAGGAGAGAGGGAGAGAGAAACAAACAAACAAGCAAGGCTTCCCTTTATTTTTCTTGTATAATAAGAAGAAATAGTGTTCTTCTTCTTCTTCTTCAGCAGCATCATTCGAGCACGCAGTACGATAACACACACACTCTCTCTCCCTCTCTCCTCTCCAAAGCTTTATCGGCTTTCACTTGCAGGTGCAGGGGTCGCAGGTGCAGTTGGACCCGCACTTGCAGCCGTTATCTTCAGACTCCCTGCGTCCATTTCCACAGGATCCATTAAAAGCAGTACTTCCCAAAAAAAAAAAAAAAAAAAAAGGGAGAGAATTTACCCCATGAGTGGTGGTGCTCTTCTTCCTCCTCTTCTCCCTCTGCAAAATTTAACTCGAGGCTGGCTTTGTATTCGCAGGCGATGGTGAAGGTCTTCGTCCTGGAGATGGGCATCTCTTATAGAGGAGATTAGAGGGTGTCCACCGTCCACTTGGCGAGAATCTGGGAGCGGGGAAAACAAAGGCGGTGAAGTAACGTGCGGGTTCGTCCACGCGTCTCTGTCAATTTATATTGCTTGCGTTTCTCGATTTTGTCGATCAAACCTATCGATTTTCTATTATTCTCCTTGGGGGACGTCGACCACTCATTTTTACACGACGACGTCATTTTCTTCGCTCTCCGGGCCTATTTGTAATTTTTTTATTTTTGATGATTTTTGTTTTATGTTATGTGTTGTAAATTGTCATAAGTAAGAAAAAGTCTGGCGATTGATTGCCTTTGTCTGCAATCCACTGACCAGGTCAAAGGAGACCTTTGAGGATTAGGATCCATTTACAGTGGGTGTAAAAGATGATGTTGGATCATAGATTGATAAAATATAAAATCTCTCTCGTATAAAAAATAAGATGGTTAATTAGATTTTTTTAATTTCGATTGATTAATTCGGCCGGCAAAACATATTATAATTAGGGATTAATTATGAATATTTGATATAATAATTAATCATCCTTCCCTCGTGCTATAGTCTTGGAGGCAAATCTCTATAGTATAAATAATTACTATATTAAGGTAAAAAATCTTCTCTAATTTATTTGTCAATAATTAATCCGGAGTCAATTATGTTAGATCATCTGAAAGGAAGATTTTTATCTTTTATTTTAAAAGAGACTATTAAAGAAACCTGAAATAAAATGCTTTTTTAATTTTACAAAGATCAAATCTTAATTTTAGATAATGTTTTAATGGACAACGAACGGACTATGATTGTTTATCGGTAATTTATCAAAAGGTACATTTAAAAATTGGTATTTATCAAAAGACGTCCCATGGTTTTATTTTAACTAAAGGACGCACTAATTTTAATAAACTTCCTCTTATACCCCTCCTGCTATGCACTGTCTTTCTCTTTATCTCTCAGTAATAAATTCCGAGACGCCGGCACAAGATGTTTCATACTTTTATTTTAAAATAATATATTTGAAATCAGCGCTAAAAAAAACGTAAGGTAAAATCGAAAAAATATTTCAGTTAAAAAATATCACAACTAACTTATTTAAAAATATAAATAAATAATTTTTATATTTAAATAATATAATTAATATATTTAATAAATTCATTAATGTAAAAAAATTGAAAAAAAAGAGCGCGGGCCTGAAATCAATAGATTTCAGGCCCTCGCTGGGTCTGAAATAATTTATTTCAGGCCCATGCTGGGCCTGAAATTTTTTATTTCAGGGCCACGTTGGGCCTGAAATCTTTTGATTCAGGCCCGACGTGGACTCAAATTTTTTTTCTATTTTTAAAAATATATTAATATATAAAAAAACGTATCAAACACTTAATTTCAGATTCAAACGTAGGGCCTGAAGTCATCCCAAGAGGGTCTGAAGTCAAATAACTTCAGATCCTATAAATAATTAATATAATAAATAAAAATTAAATATAAAAAAAATTAAAAATTAAAAAATTTTCAGTGCCCTGGGGCCTGAAGTCATCCGACTTCAGGCCCAAGGAGGGCCTGAAGTCATCACTTCAGGCCCTCCGTCATTGAAATAAAAAAAATTTATAAAAATGTTTAATATATAATTACATATTATATACGAGTAGTTTAGGTATATCAGTGAGTTTAGGTGCCGAAACATCTAATAGGAGTGGTCTAGGAGATGAAATTTTGAGTGCCGAAACATCTAATCGTGCTGTATCACCAATGTTATAGGAGTGGTTTAGGTATATCAGTGAGTTTTGAGCAAAACTCATTGATGGACCTATCATATTTGAAATTCTGAAAACCCTATATCAGTAGACATGACTAGGAGATGAGATTTTGGATGGAAACCTCTAATCTTGCTGTATCAAAATGCTATAAGTGATTTAGGTATATAGTGAGTTTTGAGCAAACTCACTGATAGACTACATATGGAATTCTGAAAACTCTATATCAGAGACAGGGGAGCTAGGAGTTTTGGGTGTCGAAACTCTAATATTGCTGTATCACTAATGCTATAGGAGTGGTTTAGGTATATCAGTGAGTTTTGAGCAAAACTCATTGATGGACCTACCATATTTGGAATTCTGAAAACCCTATATCAGTAGACAGGGTGAGCTAGGAGATGAGATTTTGGGGCCGAAACCTCTAATCTTGCTGTATCACCAATGCTATAGGAGTGGTTTAGGTATATCAGTGAGTTTTGAGCAAAACTCACTGATGACCTACCATATTTGGAATTCTGAAAACTCTATATCAGTAGATCAGGGTTGAGCTAGGAGATGAGATTTTGGGTGCCGAAACATCTAATTTGCTGTATCACTAATGCTATAGGAGTGGTTTAGGTATATCAGTGAGTTTTGAGCAAAACTCACTGATGGACCTACCCATATTTGGAATTTTGAAAACTCTATATCAGTAGACAGGTTGAGCTAGAGATGAGATTTTGGGTGCCGAAACATCTAATTTGCTGTATCACAATGCTATAGGAGTGGTTTAGGTATACAGTGAGTTTGAGCAAAACTCACTGATGACCTACATATTTGGAATTCTGAAAACCCTATATCAGTAGACAGGGTTGAGCTAGGAGATGAGATTTTGGGTGCCAAAACCTCTAATCTTGCTGTATCACCAATGTATAGGAGTGGTTTAGGTATAATAGTGAGTTTTGAGCAAAACTCACTAATAGACCTACCATATTTGGAATTCTAAAAACTCTATATCAGTAGACAGGGTTGAGCTAGGAGATGAGATTTTAGATGCCGAAACCTCTAATCTTGCTGTATCATCAATGCTATAGGAGTGGTTTAGGTATATCAGTGAGTTTGAGCAAACTCACTGATTGACCACCATATTTGGAATTCTGAAAACTCTATATCAGTAGACGGGTTGAGCTAGGAGATGAGATTTGGGTTCCGAAACCTCTAATCTTGCTGGTATCACAATGCTATAGGAGTAGTTTAGGTATATCAGTGAGTTTTGTTGTAAAACTCACTAATATACCTAAACTACTCCCTATAGCATTGGTGATACAGCAAGATTAGAGGTTTCGGCACCCAAAATCTCATCTCCTAGCTCAACCCTGTCTACTGATATAGAGTTTTTCAGAATTCCAAATATGGTAGGTCCATTCAGTGAGTTTTTCTCAAAACTCACTGATATACCTAAACCACTCCTATAGCATTGGTGATACAGCAAGATTAGAGGTTTCGGCACCCCAAAATCTCATCTCCTAGCTCAACCCTGTCTACTGATATAGGGTTTTCAGAATTCCAAATATAGTAGGTCCATCAGTGAGTTTTGCTCAAAACTCACTGATATACCTAAACCACTCCTATAGCATTAGTGATACAGCAAGATTAGATGTTTCGGCACCCAAAATCTCATCTCCTAGCTCAACCCTGTCTACTGATATAGAGTTTTCAGAATTCCAAATATGTTAGGTCTATCAGTGAGTTTTGCTCAAAATTCACTGATATACCTAAACCACTCCTATGCATTGTGATACAGCAAGATTAGAGGTTTCGGCACCCAAAATCTCATCTCCTAGCTCACCCTGTCTACTGATATAGGGTTTTCAGAATTCCAAATATGGTAGGTCTATCAGTGAGTTTTGCTCAAAACTCACTGATATACCTAAACCACTCCTATAGCATTGATGATACAGCAAGATTAGATGCTTCGGCACCCAAAATCTCATCTCCTATACCACTCCTATTAGATGTTTCGGCACCTAAACTCACTGATATACCTAAACTACTCCTATATAATATGTAATTATATATTAAACATTTCTATAAAAAAATTTTTTATATCAATGATGGAGGGCCTGAAGTCTGATGACTTCAGGCCCTCCTTGGGCCTGAAGTCGGATGACTTCAAGTCCAAGGGCACTGAAAATTTTTTAATTTTAAAAATATTTTTTTATATTTAATTTTTATTTATTAAATTAATCATTTATACGATCTGAAGTTATTTGACTTCAGACCCTCTTGGGATGACTTCAGGCCCCTGCGTTTGAATCTGAAATTAAGTGTTTTGATACGTTTTTTTATATATTAATATATTTTTAAAATAGAAAAAAAATTTGAGTCCACGTCGGGCCTGAATCAAAAGATTTCAGGCCCAACGTGGGCCTGAAATAAAAATTTCAGGCCCACCCTGAAATTGTTGATTTCAGGCCNCCATATTTGGAATTCTGAAAACTCTATATCAGTAGACAGGGTTGAGCTAGGAGATGAGATTTTGGGTGTCGAAACATCTAATATTGCTGTATCACAATGCTATAGGAGTGGTTTAGGTATATCAGTGAGTTTTGAGCAAAACTCTGATGGACCTACCATATTTGGAATTCTGAAAACCCTATATCAGTAGACAGCAGGTGACTAGGAGATGAGATTTTGGGTGCCGAAACCTCTAATCTTGCTATCACCAATGCTATAGGAGTGGTTTAGGTATATCAGTGAGTTTTGAGCAAAACTCACTGATAGACCTACCATATTTGGAATTTTGAAAACTCTATATCAGTAGACAGGGTTGAGCTAGGAGATGAGATTTTGGGTGCCGAAACATCTAATTTTGCTGTATCACTAATGCTATAGGAGTGGTTTAGGTATATCAGTGAGTTTTGAGCAAAACTCACTGATGGACCTACCATATTTGGAATTCTGAAAACCCTATATCAGTAGACAGGGTTGAGCTAGGAGATGAGATTTTGGGTGCCAAAACCTCTAATCTTGCTGTATCACCAATGTTATAGGAGTGGTTTAGGTATAATAGTGAGTTTTGAGCAAAACTCACTAATAGACCTACCATATTTGGAATTCTAAAAACTCTATATCAGTAGACAGGGTTGAGCTAGGAGATGAGATTTTAGATGCCGAAACCTCTAATCTTGCTGTATCATCAATGCTATAGGAGTGGTTTAGGTATATCAGTGAGTTTTGAGCAAAACTCACTGATTGACCTACCATATTTGGAATTCTGAAAACTCTATATCAGTAGACAGGGTTGAGCTAGGAGATGAGATTTTGGGTTCCGAAACCTCTAATCTTGCTGTATCACCAATGCTATAGGAGTAGTTTAGGTATATCAGTGAGTTTTGTTGTAAAACTCACTAATATACCTAAACTACTCCTATAGCATTGGTGATACAGCAAGATTAGAGGTTTCGGCACCCAAAATCTCATCTCCTAGCTCAACCCTGTCTACTGATATAGAGTTTTCAGAATTCCAAATATGGTAGGTCCATCAGTGAGTTTTTCTCAAAACTCACTGATATACCTAAACCACTCCTATAGCATTAGTGATACAGCAAAATTAGAGGTTTCGGCACCCAAAATCTCATCTCCTAGCTCAACCCTGTCTACTGATATAGAGTTTTTAGAATTCCAAATATGGCAGGTCTATTAGTGAGTTTTGCTTAAAACTCACTGATATACCTAAACCACTCCTATAGCATTGGTGATACAGCAAGATTAGAGGTTTCGGCACCCAAAATCTCATCTCCTAGCTCAACCCTGTCTACTGATATAGGGTTTTCAGAATTCCAAATATAGTAGGTCCATCAGTGAGTTTTGCTCAAAACTCACTGATATACCTAAACCACTCCTATAGCATTAGTGATACAGCAAGATTAGATGTTTCGGCACCCAAAATCTCATCTCCTAGCTCAACCCTGTCTACTGATATAGAGTTTTCAGAATTCCAAATATGTTAGGTCTATCAGTGAGTTTTGCTCAAAATTCACTGATATACCTAAACCACTCCTATAGCATTGGTGATACAGCAAGATTAGAGGTTTCGGCACCCAAAATCTCATCTCCTAGCTCAACCCTGTCTACTGATATAGGGTTTTCAGAATTCCAAATATGGTAGGTCTATCAGTGAGTTTTGCTCAAAACTCACTGATATACCTAAACCACTCCTATAGCATTGATGATACAGCAAGATTAGATGCTTCGGCACCCAAAATCTCATCTCCTATACCACTCCTATTAGATGTTTCGGCACCTAAACTCACTGATATACCTAAACTACTCCTATATAATATGTAATTATATATTAAACATTTCTATAAAAAAATTTTTTATATCAATGATGGAGGGCCTGAAGTCTGATGACTTCAGGCCCTCCTTGGGCCTGAAGTCGGATGACTTCAAGTCCAAGGGCACTGAAAATTTTTAATTTTAAAAATATTTTTTTATATTTAATTTTTATTTATTAAATTAATCATTTATACGATCTGAAGTTATTTGACTTCAGACCCTCTTGGGATGACTTCAGGCCCTGCGTTTGAATCTGAAATTAAGTGTTTTGATACGTTTTTTTATATATTAATATATTTTTAAAATAGAAAAAAAATTTGAGTCCACGTCGGGCCTGAATCAAAAGATTTCAGGCCCCACGTGGGCCTGAAATATAAAATTTCAGGCCCACCCTGAAATCTGTTGATTTCAGGCCCACACTCTTTCTTTTCAATTTTTTCAATTTTTTTTATATTAATGAATTTATTAAATATTATTTAATATATTAATTTCTATTAATTAAATATAAAAATTATTTATTTATATTTTTAAATAAGTTACCTGAGATATTTTTTAACTGAAATATTTTTTCGATTTTACGTTACGTTTTTTTTAGCGCCGATTCCAAATATATTATTTTAAAATAAATGTCTAAAACATCACGTGCCGGCATCTCGGAATTTGTTACTGAGAGAGAAAGAGAAAGGCAGTGCATAGCAGGAGGGGTATAAGAGGAAGTTCACTAAAATTAGTGTGCCCTTTGGTGAAAATGAAATTATGGGATGCCTTTTGGTAAATATCAATTTTTGGATGCGCCTTTTGATAAATTGCCGATTGTTTATTATGAAAGTCCCTGATTTATTTTGGTTATGGATAAAAAAATTTCTATAAATAAATCAATCAAATTTCAGTAAATTAATGATTAATTTTTTAATAGACAATTGATTTACGAATATATGATTTAATTAATTTTAATTAATTTATTTTTAAGGATGATCGTAAGGGTGGATTTATATGGGATCTGGGAGGACCACGACTCCCAAATTTTTAATAATATTATTTTTATATAGAAATTTTTATTTTTTTAGTATAGTAATTTTTATTTTCTTGGTATATATATAATTTGACTCATTTACAAAAAAAAAATGATAAATCAGGCAGACAAATTGAACCTGGGGTGACCGGCCCGGCCTCACGGAAGTTTTACACCAGTCACCAGGATAAATCGGGAAGCGCTCACGGTGGGCAGTCTAGAAGTCTAACGTCCCAGGGTTCGCGCCTCATTTGGAGAAAAAATTCCTACAAAATGCACAGTAACTGGGGATCGAACCGCAAATACCTGGGTTAACAACTAATTACCCTACCACTGCACCATAGCCCCGGGGGCAATTTGACTTCTTTACAAGTTTATATTTGTAGTGGGTTTAATTATTAGTCTAATTTTTGTTTTAGCATATATCTAGGGTTCAAATCCTTTGGAAGATTAAATTTTTTAAAAAATATTTTTTATTTTTTAAATTTTAACACGATATACATTATGTTTTGAAAGATTAGAGAAGATATTATTATAATAATTATTTTCTTGATTATTATTATAATAATTATTTATGTTGGTCCTTTTAAATTTATAATCCTAGATCTGTCACTGGTCATGATCGAGTCTTAATTTTAGTAAATTAATTATTAAATTTCTTGAGTAGATAATTGATTTAAGAATATATGATTTAATTAATTAACAATACTGATAACACTTCTCGATTCTTATAACTTTATAACGGATGAAAACTTTTATAAAATCAAATTAATTATCAAAAAATAATTTGAAATATTAATTTAAATCATCTATTTCAATATTAGTCTGAGGATAAAATTTAAATACCTCAGATAAAATAATGTATAAATAAAAGGGTAAATAACTTTAACCCTATTTTCTTTCTAGTTATATTTTATCCTCTCTATTTAAAAAATAATATTTAATTCTCTTATTTTTTATCGAATTATATTTGGTCTGTTCGTATTTTCTATCAAATAATATTTAGCCTTTTATATTTAAAAAATAATATTCAAATCCTTTATCTTCTATCGAGTTGCATTTTAAAAACTTATAAAAGATAATTATACTCTTGTCTTTCTTTTATTATTTTTCGATAAATTTTAAAAGGGAAAAAAGATATTGAATTGATCATTAGTATAAATAATAGAAAAGAAATAAGTCTAACGGTAAATTGTCATTAAATCCCCAATAGTCCTTTAAATTTTGCAATCACTCCCCACACATGTTTTTCTTTGTTTTTACTCCCTGATGGATTTGAGTATAAAAAGGAGAAAATTGAGTATACATCAGTGAAAACTGAGTACAAAAGAGTAAAACTTGAGTATAAAAGAGTGAAAATTGAGTACAGGGTTATTGATGCGGTGGATGCAAACTGTCATACTCAGTTTTCTAACTTTTATATTCAATTTTCTTCAAATAATACTCACCAAACATCACATCAGGGACTGCATGCAAAGAAATATTTGTGTAGGGATTGCATGCAAAGTTGACTTGATAAGTGGGGAGTTTAGGAAAATTTACCCTAAGTCTAAGTCTAAAAGAAATAATTAGCAAAAACTAATTTTGGATTGTGCCCTTCATGGTGCATGCAAAAAAATGATCGATGTAAATTCGTATGTTTTTTCTTTTATTTCATCCATCTAAAAAACATAATCCACGTTTATCATTTTCCTACCTATAAATAGTAGTTAACGTTCATTAAATATTAATGTTTTTGAATTTATGTGATATATTAAGATGTTTTAAGTACTAATCTTATAGTTAAAACAATATGCATACTTCCTTTCTAGATTTTATCATATTTTTGATATGCGTATTGGTGAAATCAATACTTTACTTTTACTCTATTGTATGTCATATTTGATAAGAGTAAATTTTTAATAATGAATTTTATTCGATTTTTGTTATTTTTGGTTCATCAATTTTGGCTAAATTCTGACTTTTTAAGATTTGATGAAGATGGTAGAATAAATTTTTGACTAGTTATCCCTTTCAGAGTTGATTTTTTTTTATTATTTATGCTTGTATATATATGAATTTTATAAAAGTTTTTACCGAAAGATATAATAGTCAATTTAATATATTCATATTCTCTTGAGATCTATGATAAAAAGACAAGAAATAATTATTTTTTATAAATTTTCTTATATCTAATTTTTTATCACAAGAGTTAAATATTATTATTAAATACAGAGGATAAAATATTACTTGATAAAAAAATATATGGATAAAATATAATTCAATAGAAAATAAAATAGTTAAATAATATTTTTTAAAATATAGGAGATAAAATACAAAGGATAGAATATACCAGTGATTTAAAATTATTTACCCAAAATAAAATTAAGATGATTAAAAAATAAGAAAAAAAAATATAGACACCAAATCTATTTACAAATGCAGTGACTCAGAGAAATGGGAAGGAAAATGCAGAGTTCTCTTGCCAAGTGAAATGATAGGAGCGGACACTGCCAAAGAGACCGGGCTGATTGCCTGGCTCTATCAAAATAAGGGGTAGGGATCCTCTGGTCTCAAAATTTCTGATTCATCCTTGATCCATATTAAAATTGCGATCGGATCGTGATTACGATTCGGCTGCAATTTATTCCAATCCCCTCTAGGGTTCACCGTGCCCCTCAGGTTATAGTTTGGGTTCGGGCGGGTGACCGGAGGCTACCCGACGGCCTAAACCCTAAATTTGGATTTAGGATTTAGGGTTTTAGATTTAGGGTTTAGGCCATCGGGTGGCCTCCGGCCACCCGCCCGAACCCAAACTATAACCTGAGGGGCACGGTGAACCCTAGAAGGGATTGGAACAAATTGCGGTCGGATTTTAGTGTGGACCAGGGATGGACCAAGGATTTTAGTGTGGACCAAATCAATTTTAGTGTGGACCAAGGATGGACCAAGGATTTTGGGACCAGAGGATCCCTGCCCCAAAATAAGAGCCGCAATTTTAGCCCTTTTTTTTTTCACCGTCAGTTGTCTCCAGACTCTCCCCCTGAATATAAGTCACATAAACAGACAACTCACAGTGTCATAATTAACATCCTGTTTGGAAACCTTATAAGTAAAGAATTGGAGGTCGGAATTGAATTCCGGTCAGAATTGAATTCCAATTCTCATATTTGGAATGAATTGTAAAAACAGAATTGAATTCAATTCAATTATTATACTTTTACGATTTTATCCTGCAAGGATGGAGCCGGAGTAACTTTGATTTGTTTTGTAAGGGGGCGATTTGGTAATTTAATTTGTTTAAGTGAATTCCTTTCACAAATCAGAGATGTTTAGGTGTGATTTGTTTTGAGGGGTTTGAAAGGAATTGAAATTCAATTCCTTATCAATTCCTTCCTGAAAATTGATACCAAAGGATGAAATTGAATTCCAATTCCCAAAGGAATTCCAATTCCTTCCTTTCCAAACAGGGTGTAAGTAAAATGAATCCTATGTCTCGAAATTTTTCTAAGTCCTTATGTCTCAACTCGTGGACGATGACCGACGAACCATTCGATCGCCGATCGAACATCATCGACTACTGTCCCAAATCATATTATATCCTGAAAGTACGGTGATCCCGTCGGAGATCGCTACAATCGCAACCTTACTAGATTAACTGTCGAATCCGACAAGATCGCGATTGTGACGATCTCGACCCATTCACCGTTCTCCCAAGACATCGTTTGATTCGGGACGGCGATCGAAGACCGTCGGTGATGTTCGATCGGCAATCAGATGATTTATCAGTCATCACCGACGAGTTAAGACACAGGGATTGGAAAAAATTTCGGGAGAGAGAATCCCGTTTGTTACCACTGGCGGCCATGTGATAATTGTCAATAAACATAAATAATTGATAATACAGTAGTGAGACAAGATGCCCTTCTGTCATGGTCAGTTGCACGGGAGAAAAAGCATGATAATAAGTAATGCTCAAAACGATTTCTTAATTAACGTGCACTCGTATAATGAATTATCTATGGTATCAGTTCCTCTTGAAGCACACTCATGGCATCACTTGTAGCTCAACATAGCATTTACCAACACTGTTAGACTGGTGTCTATATTTCTTCTACTTTTGATTCAGAACAACTTGCTTGCGTCATTTTGAATTGCAATAGACCTAAAGCTTGTCCACAATGTCACTGGTATGAGTTATTCCTATTTTTCCAACTGATCCCATAGCTGAAGAGAGATCTCTGAAGCTACTACTACCCGCGATGCAATTTTGGGTCCTCCTCTTTGGCCTCCTGTACTTTGAGGTTTTTGAGGTGTTGTCATGGTCTTCATCATCTTTGGCATTGGCAATCACCAGCTTTGAAATGTTGCTGCGGCAAAAGGGACAGACAGGTGATGGCAAACACAAGGTTGTGGGGTTGGGCTTGCCATGGCAGCACAAGGCAAGTATGCAATGGGCACACATCTGATGCTTACAGTCCTGGACCTCCATGTTGCAATCTCGGTAGAAGCAGATGGAACATAGATCAGCCTCATGGTCCTGAAAAAACATCTTAGCATGAGACTGAAATATATTGCATCAAATGTACAATCCAGTTCTATCCTTCAACTTATCAAGTCAATTTATGAATATGAATAAAGTTCGACCAATAAAGGTTTAAACAAAAATCTCAAATGCATAATCTAAATGTGTCAGTTTGGAAGTGTGTCAGAAGTCATCTTATGCATCACTTTGAAACTGAGGTTTACAGATCATGGACACGAGAACTATTACAGACACAAAGCTAGAATCACTACAATGAAGATTAGAATCGCAGTATGTTGGTCTAGCACATTGCTCGCAATCCTAGTAGTAAAATGTAGAGGGAATCTTATAATGCGAGTGATATTGCTGGATGATTAATTGAGATCCAAACAATATCACGGATAAAATATCATACCTCGGAAATATCATCATCAAATGCTGCATCTGAATGAGCAGGAAACGTCAAGGATTGTCTTGTTGCTTTCAGGATCTTTAGTTCCCTTTCTCTGTTACCCTCCATCAGAGCTGCCTCTAGGAAGGCTTTGGTCTCTAGGTCAAGTTCACTAATGAACTTAAGTGAAGAAGGCCAAACAAGAGGCTCTGCTGCAGATGGGTTAAGTAGAGCTGCACATGTTACATGATTCTGCCTCATTGCGACCTCATATGGTAATCTCCTGCAAATCCAATTGCCAAAGTAGTTACGCCAAAGGAGATATTTTAATCGATACTTCGTCAAAATTAGGTATAAAAGCATGTGACGATGAGCAAAACATTGCCAAGAATATCTCCTTGTGGTCTTGTAAAAGAGAGAATTTTAATGCAGTTAGTGAGCAAGAAAACTATAGATCCATTGCTTCAAGCCTGTTGATTATTTACAATCAATAACCACTAAACACTAGTTGACAGTCTATCCAAACTGTTTAATATATCTCCATTCTCAAAAGATGGGCACTGGATCTATGAGCTCCATAAAATAAAGATAAATATATCAGGATGTAATCAAGATTGAGATTGGACAGAATGACAAATCATTAGAACTAATTTAGCACTCCAGTATCAACGATGAGCACTGCATCTGTGGATTGTATCAACTAAAAATCAGATTGAGAAATGCCAAGAATGTGATCAGGATTTGAGAGGCCATTTGAACTAATTTAGCTAATTGTTTAGTCATGATTCATTTCACCGCTATGCAAGCACATTGATCAATCACGAAAGTAAGTCTAATCCTGAATCAAAAACAATAAGAAATCCTTACCCAGATGAATCTCTATGGAGCCGATCGGCACCTCGTGCAAGCAATTCTCGGATGCACTCCAAACTTCCCCCACGAGCTGCCAAGTGCAGCGGGGTGCTTCCAGGAAAACTGCAAATTTTGGATCTCTTTAGCTCACCACCAAGTCACAATCTACAGACTTGGGATCGAGAAGAAGAACAAACAGTGGTTGCTAAATAAAACGGTTATTAAATTATCCATACCGGCCAGTTAAAGCACAGGCGAGAGCTCCACTATCTAAGAGAATATGAACACAGTTGGACCATCTTCGGCTGGAAGCGAGGTGCAAGGGCGTCAACCCTGTTCCATCTCTCAAGTTTACAAATCGTGCAAAGCCCCTGCGAATCGAATAGGACATGGAAATAAACGAGTTTAATACCTTGACAAATGAGCCACAGAATAAAGAGAATGACTGGTGGATCCTTTGGGGGCATACCAAGAACCAGTGACTTGTGCTGATTTTGCTGCCGACAGAATTGCTTGCAAACAATCTGAGTGACCATAATAAGCAGCATAGTGCAGGCACGTTCTTCCATAACCGGAATCAAACATTAAGATCTAACCACGCAGAAATAATTCTTCAGAAGAAAAAAAGGGGACAAATTTTCACAAGAAGCAGTGACTCGACTCACATTTGCCCCCGAATCAAGAAGCTTTTGTACACAGTCGATCTTCCCGTGCATCGCAGCCATCATCAACGGAGTCTAGTTTTAGGAATAGATCCGCGGAGAATGAGATCTTGCCAACCGATCAAAGAGTACAAAAGAAAGAACACTCATTTATACTATTCTTCACCTGTTTATCTCGATTAAAGACATCAGGATTCGAAGATCGATCCAGAAGCATAGATAAAACCTGCAATCCCAAAGCGAATCAAAATCCGAAAACCCTTGCACGGAAAAGAAGCACGGAGGTGGCGGAAAAGCATGACCTGGACGCGGCCATTGGCGGCCGCGATGTGGAGCGCGGAGATGCGGTCGTAGATGGTGGTCCGCAGCAGCAGAGAGGGGTCGTCCGTCAGGAAGCAGACTACCGCTGCCAAGTCACCGGCTTGGACTGCGGAGAAGAACTCGTGCTCGTAGCTCGAGCTGGCGCAGCTCACGCCTTGGCCCATCGCCGCCCTGCCTCTGCGAGACCAAGGTGCCTTCAAACGATCGGTCGGAGCGCAAGATTCAGTGAATCTCTCTCTTTATCTTCTCTCCTCTCAAGTGCTTGAGACCTCGCCCACGGGCTCGATCGGATGGTTTGACGCTTACCGTTTGCTTCGGAGTCACAGATTTAAAGGTCACCAATTACGCACAGGGATAAAATCCTGATCCGCTCGGTCACTCATTGATAGTGATGTCGGAGCGTGGTAGCAGACAGTGGTGGTATAGAGAACAGTTGACTCCCCCTTTCTGGTTTTGGGTACATGTCAGGATGGGTTGTGTGATCTACGAGCAGTTGGCTCCCCTCGTGCCTAGTTTTGGGGTTATGGTTGTTAAAGCAGTTAGCTCCCTGACATCTTGTCCACTCACCCACCAAGTGTAAGGGTAGTTGGAGTGCGTACAGACATCAAGTGCACATGATGCATTATTGCATGATTGTTATTGTTTACATTGCTACGTTTGCTCGTACTTGCTATTTATGGTTAAAGTATATGTATTTGTCCTGCACCTTCACATAAGATTTGGTGATCTTACTTTACCCGTATGATATTTGGTCTTCGGGTTTGTGTAGTTTTGATATGTATCATTTATTCAGTAATATAGCTTAGCATTTCCTACTTTTACTATGGTTACTGTTACCAGTTTGACTCTTACTGCTAATATAGCATACTATGCATACCAGGTATATGTATTCACTGAGTTCTTGGACTCACACTGTCAACCTTGTTTTTCATTTCAGGTTGATCGTCTGGAGTGCTGGCAGCCTGTCCCAGTCCTTCTATTTCGGAGTGACTCGTGTTGTTGTTTGAGTTGTATTTGTGGTTATACAGTATTATCATTTGCTTTTGCTGTTTTAATTTCTATTATGATGTTTTGCAAGGTGGTATAGTTGTATTTTTGTGTGCCATAGAGACCTTTATTTCGTTTTGTTTTATCGTAAGTCATACCGGTACGCAGTTTTTGTCATCGTCTTCGTTTTCTTTTCATTCAGTGGCTTGTTCCAGCCCTATAGGTTGCGATACAGGCGGGCCGAGAGGGTCGTAAAGGCTAGTTTTCCGGATTGTCCGCCGGGTTGAGGGAGAAGCAGTTCAGCCAGTATCGGACGAGCAGCTCATCGGGGCGTGACATTATCACTACAATCGAGTCCTAGAGATATAACAGTCTTTACTAAGTCATTACACTCTATTGATGCAGTCTGACCCTGATTGTTGTTTTGGTGTTGACATCGATTTTAGTTTAGGTTGATGAGATGATTATGATTAAGTCATGGTCGTGGACTAGGCATACCTAGTGGGACTAGGTTGGATGAAAGCCTGACTTGGAGGGTCAGGTCCTAGCTTGAGAAGCTAGGTTGGATGAAAGCCTGACTTGGAGGGTCAGGTCCTAACTTGAGAAGCTAGGTTGGATGAAAGCCTGACTTGGAGGGTCAGGTCCTAACTTGAGAAGCTAGGTTGGATGAAACCTTAGCTTGGAGGGTTAGGTGTGAAAAAGTCCTAGCTTGGAGGGCTAGGTGTGAAAAATCCTAACTTGGAGAGTTAGGTGTGGAAAAGTCCTAGGTTGGAGGGCTAGGTGTGAAAATTCCTAACTCGGAGGGTTAGGTGATTGGAAATCCCGGTGAGTGAAGTCGGGTCCTAGTGAGTAAAGCCTGGTTGTCGGAAGCCCCGATGAGTGAAACTGGGCACGGTGTCTTGGTCCGGGGGACTAAGAACGAGTCAGGCTTGTTCTCGTGACTTAGAGGAGATTTGACCTTGCCTGGATCGGTCTGGTGACCGATCAGGGAAGTTGGCACGGAGTTCCCTCGTGGATCGGTCTGGTGACCGATCCAGCTGTGTCTGATCAGTCTGGTGACCGATCAGGGAGCACACAGTGAGTTTCGAACTCTACCGATCGGCTCCTGATCGATCTGGTGACCGATCAGGGAGCATACAGTGAGTTTGGGAACCCTATTGATCGGCTCCTGATCGGTCTGGTGACCGATCTGGGATACTGTTCAGATCGTTCTTGTGAACGATCAAGTGTCGCGGACTCCTCCTTATAACGGATCAAGCTGGAGCCTGATCGGTCGGAGGGTGGCCTGATCGGTCACCAGCCCGATCAGGCCACACCCTGATCGGTCTGGGGACCGATCTGGAGGGTTGGACTACGAAGCTTGGAAAACACCCTGCAAAGGGGTGGATCGGTCTGGTGACCGATCCATGACTTGGGATCGGTCTGGTGATCAGTTCTGGAGATGTCGCGATTTCTGATTACGCGTTGGGGACCGATCAGGATAGAGCCTGATTGGTCTAAACCCAGCCTGATCGGTCTGGTGACCGATCAGGAGTCAATCTGATCGGTCCGATCACCGATCAGTAGCTGGCAGCTTTAATTCAAAAACGCTGTCAGAGCTCTGATTACGTCTGTTTCTCTGCTGATTCGCTACTGATCTCTGCTCCTAACTTCTGATTGTTGATACTCCATTGATTTGCTGAGCTAATGCAGGTAACTCAGGTTTACTTCAAGCGAGTCAAACTGAGGCTTTTGCTACGTCAGATTGGGCAGGTTTCCATCTCAGGTTGCAACGGATGTTGGCGCTGCCAGAGCTGCTGACTGGGGCTCGTATGAGGGAGGCTCAGGGAGTCCAGGAGAGCTCAGTGGTAGTTGCAGTTGAGCAGCTGGGAGCTGCAGAGAGGTGGTTGTGACCTGACGATCAGTGGGAGAGGTTTAAGGGCTTGGTAGCGATGAAGCCTCAGAGACACATGATCACTTCTTGCGACAAGCTTTGCTCCATTACTTTGCAAACACTCTAATTCTTGGAGCAACATACTCATACTTGAGCACTTGGAGGAAACAAGAAGCTTGATGAGTCCATCAGCAAGAAGACACGAAGAAAGGGGTTCTTGCGTGAGATCTGTGCTGAGTGGAGTTCGGGAGAAGTTCTCTTGTGTTCCTTTGGTTCCTAGTGCTTTGTAAGCCTTCTTGTTTCACTGTTCTTAACTTCATTATTTCTGTGAAACGCTGTGTAGAGGTTTCTCCACCGAGAAGGAGTATCCATTTGATATCCGGATTTTCCGGGGCTTGATCTACCGACGATCAAGGGATCGCCCACCTCACGGGCACGCCAAGGAGTAGGGGCAAGTTATCCCCGAACCTTGTAAACCCTCCTTGTTAACGATCTTGTTTGTTGCTTTAGTTTGTTTTTGTATTCTGCATTTCTGCATTTCTTTGTTTCCATTTGTTTCCGCTGCTGTGCTACTAACCTTGAAGTGCAGAGAAACTCTAAAGTGAAAGAAGTTTGTGTCTGACTATATTCATCCCCCTCTCTAGCCATCCAAGTTCCAACACACTCGAGCCCTACAATGCGTTCCATAAATTGAACAACCTAGCATTTGCATAATTTGGGACGGATCTAGGATTTTAGATTTAGAAAGGGCGCATACTAAGTGATGAAAATAATTATAAATGATCCCCTAATCTTTCAAATATACACAATATATATTTAGTTAAATTGTAAAAAATAAAGTAAGCAAAAAAACTAGAAAATAATTATAAATGAATCGGCCCCTAAGCACAATAATTAATAAATCAACCCCTAAGCACAATAATTAATAAATTAATTCATTAAACATTTTGTTAGGTTTTAACACAACCAACCACCTAATATAATCCTCCTCTTTTATCAGATCTTGGGATCGGTGATAATCGATAATCTAATATAATCGTTCTCTTTTATTCGGTGATAAAAAAATAATTCGTTCGTCTTAGTACTTTCATCAATCCATTTTAGGGCTAATATGGAGGAGATAAATCATGAAGACTATTAGTACGAATACTATGACTAACGTGTGAGAAAAGCGAGCTTTATCAAATTTTGACTTTTAAATTTTATGATGATATATCATCATATGTGTTGGTTGTTCGTCTATTTGATGGGACCATATGCTTGTTCATTGACGGATTTATGTAAAATTAAAATAGCGAATAATATGTATGTATATATTTTTCCTCAGAAGCAAAATTTCTCAGTATTGATAATATTTTAATATCTTAATCAGGACTTAAGTAATCATTGGGATGAAGAAATAGTACATTACGCTATTAAAATTAGGTGAGATTGAAATAGAAAATTGATGAAAGAGATAATATTTAATTGGTGTAATCGGTTTGGTCGATTATTAAGGAAAAATAATGTCAGAATCTAAAAGTTTAATATTTCATAATTGTAGATCTTAATTTTTGAAAAAAAAACTATAAATATATTATAATTGAGAATCGAGAATATTTAAGTGACAATTTGAAGTGCTTTCACGGCACCATGCCCAAGGGGCGAGATTGGAATAAAATTGCGAAGATACGAGGTGATTTCATTTGTCAATGATCAAAAATTGGTTCGTTGATTAAATCAGTAGATGAGTTACTTTAATATTATGCAGACTTAAAAATTGACTCAAGTAAGAAATAGAAAAATAATAAATCTAAATGATAGTTTATATAGATTTTATATAATGAACTAGTTGTTTTCGAGATTGCTATTGAGAAGATGCAAATTGATATAATATCATCAAAATTAATGTTTGATACTATCTCCATAAAATGATATTGCTCCACTACAGGTGCTCACAGATAGCAGTAATTTGTTTTCTAAGATACTTGTTTTCTAAGATACAACGACGATGTCTCAAAATAGGAGCATTTCAAATTTCGATACAAGCGAACCTTCTCGTAGGCTTTTTGAACTCTAGATGCACAAGATGAGATGTATGCAAGGGAAGAGATGAGGTGACCTTTGATAAATGAGTGTGATCTTTGGTTCAGGATTGATCTAGGTCGTTCGATCTGGAGGATTGTAAACCTTCAGATAGCACTTTGATGTCATCCATCAGATCTGGATGGTTGTAACCCTTCAGATCCCCGTTAGATCTCAGCCGCTAGATTCGATATGACGCTTCAAATCTAGTCTCATCACCAATAGTCTCATCACCAACGGTCAGATCACAACTTTTAGTGATCAACGCTCCAGGTCACGTCACTTGCGATCCAACACCTTTCTTCGATCTAACGGTTATTCGTTCACTCAGTCAACAGTCCAGTCATCTTTCTGCATACTCGAGTGCCATGTACGCATTGCCATGTCACATGACACGTCACCTGGAGAATAAATTTAAGTTCCTCAATCCTCAAAGTGCGCCAACAAACTCGCCTATGAGAAAAGACCACATGTGTTTTTCTTTTTTTAACTCTATTAACACAGTAACACATATAAAGAAACAAACAGTTTTGGAAATTACAAATGTGGGACTATTCCTCATCTACTTCCTTATATATCAATTTTAGGTTGATTTTAAACAATTAATTTCGCATTCACCCATAATCGATTTTAAGCAAATTAATAGTCTAGATTGATCTACGCGAAATGTAAATTTCGTATTTGATGTCAATTCTAACTTTCATCAATTGATGATACCTTAATTTTTCTTTGCAAAATCGTATTTGATATTTTTAATACCCAAATATCCAATAATTCCCCACAAATTAATGCGTGTATGCATGCTGAGGCTTTACAAGAGTCTAATCGATAAGTCAATGCATTGAGAAAGATAACTTGTGACTTTGAACCTTCTGTAGTGGAATGCTATCGAGTATATTAGGCTGCATAGTGAACGTGATGTCTTGAACTGCTCAACTGTTTGTCTATACTAAGAACAATAACACCGACACAGGGACTTATCTCACCTACTTTTGGTTCTCATGGTTGGTTCTGTTTTGGCCATGGACAACATCTTGGATTCATGAGTGTTTCATTAAAGCGGCTTGTCTTCACACTCACATAGGTGACACTTTTATCAAGAGTATCCCATCATACTCCACCTTATAAAAGTATAGAAGTAATTAAAAGCATAACCTTAACCTCACTACATGTGGTAAAGCAGCACACGTTCATCCTAGGATTGGATAGAGATAATATATCTCGTGTGATGTAACACAACTTTTATAACTTCATTGTCATATTAAACCAAGATCTTGGGATCTCCAGTCAACAAGGTTGGATTACCGCTACAATCGTTTCAGTTGTAGATTTTTAGTCTTATTCCTCTCGATGAGCAGTATACTTGATCTCGACTTAACCCCTTCGTAAGATGATCTGCCAAATTATTTTTGGACTTAACATATTCGATTGCAATCACTCCATTCGAGATCAACTGCATAATGGTATTGTGTCTACGACGTATATGTCGTGACTTACCATTATACATACTACTCTGTGTCCTTCCAATCACTGATTGACTATCATAGTGTATAAGTACGGCGGACACATGTTTTGTCCAACTCAGAATATCTTCTAAAAAGTTCCACAATCATTTAGCTTCTTTAGCTGCTTTGTCTAATGCTATAAACTCGGATTCCATAGTTGACCGAGGAATGCACGTTTGCTTAGCGGAATTCCAAGATATTGCTCCCCCACCGATCCGTAATGTTATCCGTAGTTCATAGTATATTCAAATATCTAAGAACTCGCATCAATACTTTCTCATGGGTATCGTTTGGATTACTCGTAAAATGACTCAGCTTGTTAACTGCACGGCAATATCCGAACGTATGCAGTTTGTGAGATACATCAAGCTGCTTATATTATCCGAGAATATTTCAATTGCGATATGTGCTCACTATGATTTTTCACTAAGTGTTAACTCAGATCCACAGGTATTTTCACTGTTGCGAGATCGTACGCATTGAACCTTTTCAATACCGACTCTATATAGTGGAATTGTGTCAGAACAATTCCATCAGATGTCCTAAGAATTTTTCCCAATATTAACTATTCCAATTGCGATTGGGTCGATCGTCCTAGGTTTAACTATTATCTGGTTCATATTTTTTTTTCCTTTAGAGTGAATTGAAGATTTAGTTATAATAATTTAGTATAAATTTTAAATCTTAAATTTTAAATTCAGTGGGCTAAAAGGGGATTCGATCATCTCAGTACCCTGGCCAACCTATCTCAGAATTAACATTGAAGAGATAATTCATGAAGACTACTAGTCTGGATAATGAATAACGTATGGGGAGGACAACCATCTGGCTTCGTAAGATTGAACCCCCGAATCTTATTATGACAACAGCTCATACATTAGTCATTGGCCATCATATGAGAACTCTAAATTTTAAATTCAACTTAAACACATTACAGTAACTATTAGGTAGTTGTATAAATGGTCGGATAATTTTCATACGTCGTAGAATCTATTCGATACTTTCTATAATATCATTGGGTTGAAAGGTATTTTTGAAATATAATCAAATAAAGGACGTCCATTATATATATTGGAAAAAATGATACCGTTTCTATGATGTGTAAAATTTGAAATGGCGTTTGAATTTTGCCCTAATTTAAACGACTTATTCTTTATTGTGGCATCCAACCTTTGTTTGAGGCCAGCGAAATTAAATATATATTCTCTGGATTAAATCTATTGTCTTTGATAGATGATTGTGAGAAAGTCGACGATGACATTAAATCACTGGATCATGATCGTCCTATATATAACTCCTATTTCGAATACGAACTATGTTTGAACAGTCGATGAGAAATTAAAAGAATAGAACGAGGCAGGAAACAGGAAATGGGATCCTCTGTTTTAAAAAAATACCAATCCCGTCTGTTCCGTTCTCCGGCGACGGTCGACGAGTTATCCAATCGTCGTACCGAATCAAATGATATTCTAAAAGAACGATAAATCCGTTGGGATCATCACAATTGTGATCTCGCCGGATTCATTATCAAATTCGACGAGATTGCAATTATAGTAATTACGATCGATTTATCGTACCTTCGAGGGTATAGTTTTATTAATGACGGCAATTGAAGACCGTCAATAATATTCGATCGACGATTAGATGATTCATCGATCATCATTGAAAAATGAAATAGACGAGACAGGAACCATTTTAGGACAGAAGATATGCCCTCAGGAAAGTCCCCGGTGATGAATACTATATTATTACTGCACTGCAGTGGCGCATTTGATTCCACGTTGAATTTTAGGAATATTATAAACGAAAAAATAACTGGAGACGATTTGGCTTGCATTCAGAAAGGTAAATGAACGTAACACAAGTAGACCCCAAAAATTCCAATATATCTACTAAATCATTTCATACCGCTTCATCCTTTCATGCCATCTAAGAAATATTTATTTATTGGGAAAATATAAACCATTCCTATGACGTATCCTCTGATAAAACAGAGATGACAAAAACTTAGAAAGAGGAAGTGAATCGGAATGAACCAACACTAGCAAGTGAGATAATCATAGTACTCAAAAGGCAAAATAGTTCAGCATTCATAGTTTTACAGATGGGGCATGAACAATCCAAAATAGTTTGGCATATAGCAGCGATATGAAAGTAGCTTCGGAAAAGCAATCACGGGCAGCAAAATAAGAGACGACATGCAGAGGAAGATGATGAGCTACTAAGCTTAATCGACCTCCTCAATCTTCGGACCCGCACCAGTCGCGCCAGCCGAAGGTCCGTCCTCATCCATTCCACCGGGCACTTCACCACCCTGGTACATCTTAGCAATGATGGGGTTGCAGATGCTCTCGAGCTCCTTCATCTTGTCTTCGAACTCATCAGCCTCAGCCAATTGATTGCTGTCGAGCCATTGGATCGCCTGCTCGATAGCGTCCTCGACTTTTTTCTTGTCTGCCGGAGGCAGCTTGGATGCGATCTTGTCGTCCTTGATGGTGTTTCTCATGTTGTAAGCGTAGTTCTCCAGGGAGTTCTTTGCCTCCACTTTCTTCTTGTGCTCCTCGTCCTCGGACTTGTATTTTTCCGCTTCCTGCACCATCTTCTCAATCTCCTCCTTGCTGAGCCTGCCCTTGTCATTGGTGATGGTGATCTTATTCTTCTGCCCAGTGGTCTTGTCCTCGGCGGACACGTTCAGGATACCATTGGCATCGATGTCGAAACAAACTGTGATCTGAGGGACACCGCGAGGAGCAGGTGGGATTCCTGAGAGTTCAAATTTGCCGAGCAGATTGTTGTCTCTCGTCCTGGTCCTCTCGCCCTCGTACACCTGAATCAAGACGCCAGGCTGGTTGTCTGAATAGGTAGAGAAGACTTGTTCTTTCTTGGTTGGAATGGTGGTGTTCCTGGGGATCAACACGGTCATGACACCTCCAGCTGTCTCCAACCCAAGGGAAAGAGGAGTAACATCCAGCAGAAGAAGGTCCTGCACCTTCTCGTTGCCCTCGCCGCTAAGAATAGCAGCCTGAACAGCAGCACCATATGCAACAGCTTCGTCAGGATTGATACTCTTGCAGAGTTCCTTACCATTGAAGAAGTCCTGCAACAACTGCTGCACCTTTGGGATTCTAGTGGATCCACCGACAAGAACGACATCATGGACAGTGCTCTTGTCCATCTTAGCATCTCTCAAACACTTCTCCACGGGCTCCATACACTTCCTAAATAGATCCATGTTGAGCTCCTCGAATCTGGCCCTTGTGATGGTAGAATAGAAATCGATGCCTTCGTACAAGGAATCAATCTCGATGGTGGTTTGTGCAGTGGAGGAAAGTGTTCTCTTTGCCCTCTCACACGCGGTCCTCAGCCTCCTCAGTGACCTAGGATTTCCACTGATATCTTTCTTGTGCTTCCTCTTGAACTCTTGCACGAAATGGTTAACCATGCGGTTATCAAAATCCTCACCTCCAAGATGGGTGTCACCGGCAGTGGCCTTGACCTCGAAGATGCCCTCCTCAATTGTAAGAAGAGAGACATCAAAAGTACCGCCACCGAGATCAAAGATTAGAACATTCTTTTCACCCACACTGGTTGCCTTCTTGTCGAGTCCATAGGCAATAGCTGCTGCAGTGGGCTCATTGATGATCCTCATCACATTGAGACCAGAGATTACACCAGCATCCTTTGTGGCCTGGCGCTGGGAGTCATTGAAATAAGCAGGGACAGTGACAACAGCATTTTTCACAACCGATCCCAAGTACGCTTCAGCAATTTCTTTCATCTTTATTAGTACCATAGAAGAGATCTCTTCAGCTGAAAACTGCTTCTCCTCCCCTTTGTAGTTAACAACAATCATGGGCTTATCACCGGGGCCAGCAATGACCTTGAAAGGCCAAAGCTTGATGTCGCTCTGGACAGAAACATCACTGAAGCGCCTTCCAATCAAACGCTTTGCATCTGAAGGGTAAGAATAGACAAATATTGAGTTACTCAATTACTACAGAAAGCAGGAAAAAGGCAGAACATAAGTTTAACCTAAGCACCAGACATTTAAAACAATTAGCAACAAGTAGTCCATCAAGAGCATAATGAAGTTTAATCGAGCTGTTTCAAAAAAAGATACAGAGTTGTTAATTGTAATATCTTTCAAGTACTCAATTTACTGTGTGAGTTCCAATTCTTAAAATACGCTTCAGTGATGTTTATAAAGTCCACACCTCAAAGAGAAAAAAAGCATTACGAAAAATTCCCTCTAGGATTATAAGATCGTAGAATTAAGGTTACTAACTTTAATCTCATGCAACAAAATGTTAGAAAATCAATCTTATATAGAATAATAAAAATAATAGCATCAAATAAAGCATCAACCAGCAATTGAGTACAATAGCATCCCAGCAAAATGTCTAATAAAACATTTAGCATAAAGAAACGCAATCAGATATAAATCTATAACAAAATACTGGCCTTAAATAGATGATTATTGTATATGAACAAATCTAAAAGTAGAAAGAAGCACAAATCATTATGAAAGAGAAAACAAACGTCTTGGGCAGATTTGTACAGCCTAAATCGTAAGCTACCAAACAATTGGATTTATTTTAACTTTTTGAGATAATTATTTCAATCTCGCTTAACTGTTATTTCATATGAGCTCAATTATAAACAGTGATAATATAAACAGATGTAACCAGATCCAATGGAACAGAAAGAAAGCGACCATATCTCGTAATCTTATGATGCTAATCCAAAATTTATACACTATACCATGATAATATCGCAGATCCACGAAATAACTGTAAGTTCGACGCACCAACAGCTCATAACCTAGATTTACATCTATAATACCAAATAAACAGATTGCTACCGACTAGGAACACTTGAACGGACACCACAAGGGACAACTGAAGCAAAACATCCAGATCTAGTAGCGCATACTTACCGAACACAGTGTTGATAGGGTTCATAGCAACCTGGTTCTTAGCAGCGTCGCCGATCAGGCGCTCGGTGTCGGTAAAGGCAACATAAGACGGCGTCGTGCGATTACCCTGGTCGTTGGCGATGATCTCGACTCGATCGTGCTGCCATACGCCAACGCACGAGTAGGTGGTACCGAGATCTATTCCGATCGCCAGGCCTTCACCCTTTCCGGCCATTATCTACGCAGATCAAAGGCAACAAACGCAGAGGAAAACGAAAAGCAAAGAAACTATGCCGATAGAGTTTGTGAGGCTGAGGGCGGAACCAGAGAGTGATTATATAGCATATTACATGTTCGAGAATGTTCCGCTGACGTGTCCACCGCCACTCAGAGGATCCCCTCCAAACAATCTTGCAAACAAGAGTATATCCTTAGATGGGATCCGTAGAAACGGACCGTGGCCTGGTAAAGGACGATTGTTTTCAGACTGTAAGCGTGCAATTATTGGAGACTATCTCTGTCGTCGGAGCTTGGTCGATTACGGAGTCAAAATATATCAATATATTTGTATTAATAAATAAACGAGTGAATCTGGTACCAGATGGAACACCAGCGTTCGCAATAGGCCGGACGTGGGCCCTGCTACTCTAGTAACGTTATTGGTGATGGATTGAGGCGTAACGTGTATCATATGTCTTCAGCGAATGAAACGTTTCTTCGCCGTTGCATTTGGGAGCATGTAGAATATTCTAGAACATTATTGAAATATATTTTATTTGAAATGTCGTTTATAATTTATGAGAAATTTATAAAATTAAAAAACTAATAAAAAAAAACTTTAATCATTATACAAGTGAAATTTGAAACTAATAATTTAAAAGTATTAATGAAAATTAAATTTTTATGTTTTGAAATTGATACAATATATTTATATGAAATCATACCATTTATATTATGAATTGGATTATAAAAAATTTATTTAGAATTTTAATAATTAAAGATATTTTAATAATTTTTTCAAATATTGATATGATATATAAAATTATAAAAAATTATTTAAAATTTAATTATTTGAGATGCCCTTCACATTCAAATCAACCACCAACTATCCCCAAAATTATGGTGGGACGATTAATCACTATCCACAGCAGCACCGCCGGCACTCAAGAACTCGTGAACTTGGTCACCGACTTAGTCCCCTCGGAGACGGCGTGCTTCGCGAGCTCTCCTGGAAGCACTAACCGGACCGACGTCTGGATCTCGCGGGAGGTGATCGTGGGCTTCTTGTTGTAGCGAGCGAGGCGGGAGGCTTCCTGGGCGAGCTTCTCGAAGATGTCGTTGATGAAGGAGTTCATGATCGACATGGCCTTGCTGGAGATGCCGATATCCGGGTGCACCTGCTTGAGTACCTTGAAGATGTAGATTTTGTAGGTCTCTGTCCCTCTCTTTGCTTTCTTACTCTTCTTTCCGGCTGAAGAACCGTCCTTGGAGGGGAGGCGCTTCTCGGCCTTGGGCTTCTTCTCCGCGGGGAGCTTCTCCGCCTTCTTCTCCTTGACCTCTGCCGGCTTCTCGGCCGCGGGCATCTTCTTCGCTGGATTCTTGTTGGCCTTNCTACCTATATGTTCGAATAGTGACTTATGGAACTTTTATATAAGATGTCCAGTATGATATGATATGAACCTTATGGTATGATGTTAAGCATGTTATGATATGATGATTAAGCATGATGTTCATATGTGAAGTTCCATGTCATTATATTAGGGATGGTAGTAGGGGCATGTATATGTAACGTTTAAGTTATTCCGCTGCAGTATGATGCTACATGCCTTAAGTATGTTAGTGTAACGCCGTTTTAGGAAAAAAAACGAGCGTTACAAATTATGTTCACTATGTTTATGAATTATGCCTTGAATTATGTCATGCTTAGAATGTCTATGATGTTTATGTTTATGCCATGCTTAGAATGTTTATGATGTTTATGTTTATGCCATGAATTATGCCATGCTTAGAATGTTTATGATGCTTATGTTTATGCCATGCTTTGAATGTTACTATGATTATGTTCATGCCATGATATGTATACGACAAGTGATGAAAGATGTCATGTTCTAAGTAGAGCACCAAGTATGTTAATTTTTTATGTGCTCATTATGAGATGATGAATGATGAATGATTTTGTGAGTAGGAAAGAGTCTTACTAAGCCTGTGTGCTTATAGTCTTATTTTCTTATACCGCAGATCATTCAAGGGGACAATGAAGGAAGCAGCAGGAGGGCAAGAACGCATGTGTGTCGTAGTGACTTGGCCCAGGAAACTATACATTTACTTATATGTTTGAATAATGACTTGTGGAACCTTATGATAAGATGTTATGTGAGACATGATATGATGCTTAAGTTCAAAGTTAATATGCTAAGGTTCCCATGTCAATAAGTTAAGAATGGCAACAGGGCATGTATAAGTTAAGTTATTCCGCTGCCTTATGATGTCTATATGCCCTAAGCAAGTTAACGTAACGCCGCTTATGAAAAAGAAAAAAAAAGCGGGCTTTACAGGTTGGTATCAGAGCAGTAACCATCTCACTACACACACATCAAGCCCTCTTCCTGCCGCTTCCAAGTAAGTACCCCTTTACATATCTTATAATAGGAAGATGTTTTATGATTTTAAGGTATGCCAGTATGAATGATATTTATGATGAAATGTACGTTACGATATGTAACGATGAATGATACTTTATCTTATTTTAGGAATTAAATATTTAGAATAATATAGGGGTAGAAAAGAAATTGATATTGACCATACTTGTCTTTTATGAAGAAAAGTATGGCTAGAAGACAGAGTAACCGACTTAACGAGACTACTTCATCACCTGACCTGATGCTCAATATACCTTATATTATAACCTATTTTAGGTCACATCATAAGGCAATCATGTATAAGTATCCTACCTTATACCTTGGGTCTAAGTTGGTCATAATACAATTAGTCATATGTGTGACTCAACCTTATGTTCATAAACATGGTATTAATTGAGCGCCATCGTAATATTAGTAATTAAGGTGAACCTAGTATTAACATAATGTTATATAACCTGTACAGTATATTAGTTATCAATCATCTAACATAATTATATTATATCATATAAGGCAAATGGTAATAATATGAGAGGGTGTACTATATCAGATTATTATAAATATAATTATAATACTAATTCCTTATCATATAAGTATTGTCATAATTCACCTATCATATAGGTTCTTAATATGAGCCTACATACAGGTTGACATGCATCATCTCAACCTATAAGTTATTACCAATACATATTATTCCATAAGCAATTATAGGTATTATACCTATAATTTATATGATAAGTAATTATAAATTATGATATTATGTATAACCTATAATATAGTCTCAGGTAGGGAATTATATGATAGCCTACATACATAAGATTATAACACTCTCACCTATGTTAGCGTATAGTATTAGTTCCATTATATTAATACTAATATAGTTAATGGTATAAGTCATACGGTATAACCTAAAAGATACGCATAGGGTAGTGTCCTAATTATATTAACACCTATTATAGATTATGTGTCCACTATATTTTCATACTAATTATAAATATTAGTATTATCAACTATGTTTCACTATTATCTTATATATAATATATAAGATTACCTTAAGTTATTTTATGGTAATATAATAAATATGATCCCACTTATCATATAATAACCATTAACTAATATAATTCATAGCTCATGTTGTAAACTAATATTTCGGAACCATACTATTATTATGTTTACCCATAATTATAATAAGTATATAATTATGATATATGCATATAATTACATCATAGGGCTATTAATGACACTAGCTCAATTATGACAATCATGTATATCACTTATATCATCAAGGATATAAGCAATTAAGAAGCCGTGAATAAAGTATACATAATCATGTTAGTAATATTATCGGTTCCTTGAGTGGAAGAATTTTCCCTTATTCGATGCGCCCGGGATCCACCAAAATGTATAAAGACCTGAAGGAGAAATTCTGGTGGTCCGACATGAAGAGAGATGTGGCGCAGCGTGTTGGTACATGCCTAACCTGCCAGCAAGTAAAGGCAGAACATCAGCGACCCAAAAGAGTTATGCCAACGTCCGGCGTAGACCACTGGAATTTAATGCTGGAGATTGGGTATTTCTCAAAGTGTCTCCTATGAAGGGAGTGACCAGATTTGGGAAGAAAGGAAAATTAAGTCCACGCTATATGGGGTCGTACCTGATTCTGAAAAGAGTCGGTAAGGTGGCATATGAGCTGGAGCTGCCTCCAGAGATGTCAGCTATCCATAACATATTCCATGTGTCCCTGCTGAAAAAGTGTATCCCAAATATGGACCAAGTGATCGAGCCACAGACGGTGCAAGTGCAAGAGGACCTAAGCTATGAGAGCAGACCCATCCAGATTTTGGACAGGGAAATCAAGAAGCTGAGGAGTAAGGAAGTGCCCTTAGTCAAGGTCCTATGGCAAAGTCAACGGTTCGAAGAAGCTACCTGGGAGCGCGACGACGAGATGAGACGCAAGTACCCGGAGTTATTCTAAGTTCGAGGACGAACTTTCACGAGGTATGGGGGATTGTAACGACCCGAAAAATTCTCTTAATATTTTCTTAAAATATTAAGCATGTTTAAATAATTTTCCAAGGGACCTAGAAATATTAAGGAGAACTTAGGCCTAGAAAATCCATGTTTTCTCATTTAAATTGAGAAAACTAAGTACCAATGAGCTTTAAATGGGCTCCAAAAATGGGTATTAATTAGGTAAAATTAATATAAATTAGGTAAAATTAATATAAATATAAAAGAATTTTATTTAAGAATATTGGCTTAATTATGGGTGATTTTAGGGGGATTTTTGGAATTTAGGAAATAGCAATAATAAAATAAATGAAATAAGAATAAAATAAAAAATAAAGGTGCATGAACCAAGGATTGAACCTTGGACCTCTTGTACAACCATGTAAGCCTTAACCAACTCACCTAGCAAGGGATTTCTATGAGGAAATGAAGTGGATATAAGTTAAGATTAAGAAGAAGATGAAGAGTCATGGAGAGACTCTTCATTTGCCTCCTTAATGGGCTATTAAAGGGGGGTATTGGGAGTTACCTCTTCTTCCCATTACTTGAATTTCGAAAACTCTTCCTCCCCTCATTCTTGCCGAGCACCAAGAAGAGGGTTTTACCCTTGGAAAAGCTTCCACCAAGGTCCCATCTCCTAGATCTAAAGTCTCTTCCAAGGATACAAGGACAAGGGTGTTCAAGGGTCCAAAGATCTTACCATTTTCTTCTCTTCCAAGGTTCAAAAAATCAAGAAATCCAAGGTAAGACTCCCTCACCTATGGTATAATAGTTCCCTATGATTTCCATGATTTTTAGCATGATATATTGGTTAGTTTTCGAATTTGATGTTGAAAGGAAAGAAAACCAAGACCCTCATGCTTAAGGGTTTCGGCCACCATGTTTTACAGGTCTATAATTATGGTAAAAATCATGATAATGTTATTTAATGTTCCCTTATGAAGTGTAGAGGTTATGTACAATTTTTGGGAATTTTTGGAGCACCCTAGGACACCCTAGGGTTTCGGCCAACATCAAAGAAACCAAACTAAGAACCTTAAGTTTAAGGGTTTCGGCCACCATGTTTTACAGGTCTATAATTATGATAAAAATCATGATAATGTTATTTAATGTTCCCTTATGATGTTTAGAGGTTAAGTATAATTTTTGGGAATTTTTGGAGTACCCTAGGACACCCTAGGGTTTCGGCCAAAATGAAAGAAACAAATCTAAGAACCTTAAGTTTAGGGGTTTCGGCCACAATGATTTACAGGTCTATAATTATGCCAAAAATCATGATAATGTTATTTAATGTTCCCTTATGATGTGTAGATGTTAAGTATAATTTTTGGGGATTTTTGGAGTACCCTAGGACAACCTAGGGTTTCGGCCAACATGAAAGAAACAAAACTAGGAACCCTAAGTTTAAGGGTTTCGGCCACCATGATTTACAGGTCTATAATTATGCCAAAAATCTTTATAATGTTATTTAATGTTCCCTTATGATGTGTAGAGGTTAAGTATAATTTTTGGGAATTTTTGGACTACCTAGGATACCCTAGGGTTTCGGCCAACATGAAGGAACCTAAGCAAGCACCCTAGGACACCCTAGGGTTTCGGCCGCCATGTTTAAGGGTCTAAAATGATGATAAAAATCCCAATAATGATGTTTATTGTACTCTCATGATGTCTAGAGGTTTAATACACTTTTTGGGAATTTTTGGGGTACCCTAGAGACCCCATATGTTTCGGCCAACCTCAAGGACCCAAGGGTTAGGGTTGAGCCTTTAACTTCAAGTATATGTTTATGTGTTGCCATGATAAGTATGATAAGTTTATGTTTAGGATATGAATGATGCCATGATAAGAATGATAGGGTTATGGTCACGATAAAATGATGCTATGATATGTTAGGTTCATGATATGAATGATGCCATGTTAAGTATGTTATGTTTATGTTCATGATAAGAATGATACATGCCATGTCTTATGAATGATACATATGTATGCCATGATTTATGAATAAGATGTATGTATGCCATGTCTTATGAATGAAGTTAAGTACATGCCTTTAAGGCACAGCTATGATGTTAAGTATGATGAATGACAAGTATGATGAATGAATGGTGATGAACGACAAGTATGATGAATGAATGATGATGCTTATGTATTTAAGGCATAAATATGCTAAACGGCACGGTCGATGGTTGACGGTACGACGGTCGAGAGGACCGGTAAATGGGCCGGTAGACGGGCCGAGGCGTAACAAGTTATGCTATGTTAAGTGTGCTATGAATGAATGATGAATGATGACACATGAAAAGTATTTTACTTTATGTATGGGCTTATACCAGACCGAAGTATGGGTCCAAGGGATGGGCACCTTAAGAACGCCCTGGTTTTGGACTACCGTAGCTGTCCACGGTTCTGGCCCTACCGGAGCTGGGCAACAGGGATGGGCACCTTAAGAACGCCTCGGTTCGGGGACTACCGACTATGCTGTCCTTACCCTAGTATGTTGGGGCTCACGACCTCGGACTTGCTAGGGATGCGCGCTATGATGTATGTATGTGGTACAAGCCGGGGACCCCAAATGATGTTATGATGATTATGTTTAAGCAATTAAAAGTATGTTTTAAAAGTTAAGCATCCCTTATGTATATGCATTCCACTCATGCATCCATTCATGTTATGCATTATGCTATGATGATATGACTTTATGCTTATGTTTCATGTTAAGAAGTATGCATGAGAATGAATGATCTATGCCATGAAAGAAAGTTCACTATGTTTATGATTTATGCCATGAATTATGCCATGCTTAGAATATGCTATGATAGGTTTTATACCATGAATTATGCTATGGTTAGAATGTTCACTACGTTTATGAATTATGCCATGAATTATGCCATGCTTAGAATGTCTATGATGTTTATGTTTATGCCTTGAATTATGTCATGCTTAGAATGTTCACTATGTTTATGATCTATGCCATGAATTATGTTCACTATGTTTATGAATTATGCCTTGAATTATGCCATGCTTAGAATGTCTATGATGTTTATGGTTATGCCATGAATTATGCCATGCTTAGAATGTTTATGATGCTTATGTTTATGCCATGTATCATGCCATGCTTAGAATGTTACTATGATTATGTTCATGCCATGCTATGTATACGACAAGTGACGAAAGATGTCATGTTCTAAGTAGAGCACCAAGTATGATAATGTTTTATGTGCTCATTATGAGATGATGAATGATGAATGGTTTTGTGAGTAGGAAAGAGTCTTACTAAGCTTGTGTGCTTATAGTCTTATTTTCTTATACCGCAGATCATTCAAGGGGACAATGAAGGAAGCAGCAGGAGGGCAAGAACGCATGTGTGTCGTAGTGACTTGGCCCAGGAAACTATACGTTTACTTATATGTTTGAATAATGACTTGTGGAACCTTATGATAAGATGTTATGTGAGACATGATATGATGCTTAAGTTCAAAGTTAATATGCTAAGGTTCCCATGTCAATAAGTTAAGAATGGCAACAGGGCATGTATAAGTTAAGTTATTCCGCTGCCTTATGATGTCTACATGCCCTAAGCATGTTAACGTAACGCCGCTTATGAAAAAGAAAAAAAAAAGCGGGCTTTACTCCTAGTTGCCCCTAGGTTTAGATAACCTAGTAAAATCAAGAATCAGAAAAGGAAAGAAAAGTATAAAAGACTATTTTATTTTCTGTTGGCATTGTACCGGACTTCGGTCCAGGGATAGGCTCCATGTTGCCTCTAGGTTTAGATAACCTAGTATGGGATGGTCTCCTAGTTGCCCCTAGGTTTAGATAACCTAGTAGAACCCTAATGGATTCGGGATTTGCTATCTCGGGTTTATTAGGGATGCGCGCACAATTGGTACATTGCCAGGCCCACAGCAGTTGATTATTATTTTCACCTACTATATGTATTTAGTTTTTAGAAATTCATATTAGCATGTGGTGAATTTAATAATTAGTTTTATGTTAGTTAGTTTCAGTTCCAGTTCAGATATGTATGTCATGCTATGGCTTACTTTTCAGTTTAGTTTAGTATGTGCCATGTCTCAGTTATATGCCATGACATTCTATGATATGTATTTTAGCATGAGCCTAGCATGATTACTTATGGATATGAGCATGTATGTGCATAGCATGTTTTACAAAAGCATAATTCGAGTTTTCATGGTTTTGTGAGGCTAGATGGTACTTACTAAGTTTTATGCTTATTAGTTGCATTTCCTTATACTGCAGATACGGGTAAAGGAAAGCACTAGTAGCGGAGGCGGGGGGCTTGATGCAAAGTGTGTGTGATGGTGGAGTTGGAATAAAAGTCTTCGGAACTTGCAAAGCATAGAGTAAGCCTTTTTTTATGCTTCTTTAGTTATTCCGCAATATATTATGTGAACCATGTATGAACTTAATTAGACTTGTATTCGTGGTGTCTAGTATGCTTCTTTAGTTTTCTTATTTATGCTTCTTTAGTTATTTCGCGATATATTATGAGAACCATGTATTAACCTGTTTAGACTCGTTATTTGTGGTGCCTAGTATATTAAAGTAGTTTATTTACCTGTGTTAATACTTGCTTAGCGAATGTTGAATGATATGAGTTACTACTTGTAGTATGGTAATTTAGATCCATGCTTAAGCTTTAGAGATAAGAACTTGATACTTTTGATTTACATGCTAAATACATAGGATATGCTTGTTTTAAGATATATGCACCATATAGAATGACATGTAGTAGCTAAGAATGCCCTTAGATATGAATAATGAATGGTTTCAATAAGAAGTTGATACAAACTTGGCACGGTTACGTTTATGCTTTTACATGTTGTTTTTGCTTTAGTCATGAAATGCAGAGGTTGGGGGATCGAATCCTACCAAGATAATAAAATAAAAGTTTTTCTTTATTTTGGGCAAATTAGTACTTTCAGCATGTTTATGAATTGTTAGTTCAGTAAATAGCGAAATAAGAATTTGTGAAATTCTGCCGTTGGTTTAGCATTATTAGAAATCATTAATTAGTCAATCAGTCAGTTAGTTAGTAGCGATCCGCCTTAAAGCCTAGTACCAGAAGGCGGGTCGTTACAGATTGGCATTAGGCCAAGTGGGAGTTTGTTAGTGATATGAGAAAAGTGTCCTAAGGCAATCGCCTTATGATTGTAATCAATTATTTTGATAAATGAATATTCACTATTTGAGTATACATGTTTATATATTTGATTGAGATCTAAAACTCATTTACTGAATGTCCGCAATGCAATTCACAGCATGAGAGAATTTGTGATGAATTCACAACTAGTGATTATCTCTACATGTGCAATTGTGAAGTATTGAAATTGTCCCTAGTCGATGAATTGATAAATATGGACACTATCAATTCTATTGAGACTAGCATTGGTTATTCTCTAATCAGCTGATTCTCACTGACTGGTGACATTGGGATGTCTGGAGATAAACATGAATGCTAGTTAAGGGAACTAGTTCATTGGAGTGACTGGCTGTAAAACTTCATATGGTAGTCTACATATAGATATGTCAGTGAAGTTCTTACTGCAGCTTAAGTACGATGTTCCTTTGACTTGCGGTGTTCAAGTCATCTTGGTCATGGAGACATATACATTGACATCTTAAGCAAGCATCTCCAAGGAGGTGTGGACCCAGGATGATTGGGAATAAGCCGAAGTGCCCGATGATGTTTGAACAACCTACAAAGGATTCACCACTCCTTGCGAGGAAATGTATACCCGAGGCCTATCGTCGGATTGTTACTCGAAGCCTCTGGCCAGAGCATGACATGTTCAGAGTATGAATCTCTTAAATACATGAGAGTAATTAGAATCCGTAGGACGAGAAAACGTTACTTGGGCTAGGTGTGACGTAGTCAGCCTAGTGGGGACTGACACACATAGACCATGTCCTGAACCAAGTGGGTATAAGATGGTGAAGGGAATGGGACATGGTTCATTTTAGCTGCTGAAGGGTTTCAGAATAGTTTCTGAGGTTAACCGTTGATCTTTCGATTAATTAGGGATCATGATGTACTACTAGGTGCCACTCATGATCGTTCTATAATTGGTTAATTATAGACGGCCAACATAAATCGAAAGCCTATTTAGTCACATGCACTACGAGTAATCCAAGGGATTTAAAACGAGTTGAAAATTGGATTTTCTAATCAAGAGAGATTAGGTTCGGTTAAGCCAAACGATAAGTCGAATCTGAATTTTTCAGAGACACATCGGAAGGGTAAAATGGCTAAGTCTTTTGATAACTTAATAGATGAATTACATAAGTTTAATTCATTGGGGCGTGGCTTGGATGGGCCGGTCAACGAGGGTCTCCATCCTCTTTGCTTGGCCGACCACAACAAAGGGAGAGAACCAATTTTTTGGCTCAATTTATAAAATAAACCAAGTGTGGTTTGTTTTATAAAATTATGGATGATATAAATTTTTATATAATAAACCAAGATTTGGTTTATTTTTCATGAAAATTAAAATGAATCATGGATTTGTTTATTTTATTTTATAAAATCAATCATAAATTGATTTACCATGATAAAAAAAATTTATTCCATAAGAAAAAAGAGACTTGGTTGATTTTTATCATGAATTAAAAAGTGATAAAACTTGGCATGATGGAATAAGTCATAGAAAATTTATTCCATAAGAAAAAAGAGACTTGGCGGTTGAGAGGCCACTATATAAAGGACCCAAGGCAAGGCTTGGAAAATAATCGAAGTATTCTTGCTTGGGCTCTCTCCCTCTCCTCCTTTCCTCCTCTTGGCCGGCCACAAGGCTCTTCTCCCTTCTTCTTGCCGTGAGCACAAGGAGAAGCATCGATGCGACGAAGTTCTTCCGTTGGGACGATCTTCCTCTCCAGCCATCATCACCTTGGGATTGGGCGCAAGTCATCTTCCTCCTTCTCGCCGGAATTGTGATTCCGGCCAACCTTGGTAGTGAGTTTTTCCGATGTGATTACTTCTCTCTTGGTTTTTCTTGTCGCGTTCTCGGAGAATCTAGTACTTTTCGAAACACGAAACTCGTGGCTTTGCGAAGTCATCCCGAAGATACTCGGCGTGGACGCGAATAGAGGCGGAGCTTCCGAGGGACGCTTACGGTTGAATCTCGTCCCTTCCTTCGAGTTACGCGAGGTAATAAGTAATTAGTTTATGTTTCTATAAAATTTTAAATATATGATCATGTCTACACAAGATAAAGTTGCATGCTAAGATGTGTGGTTAAATAATTTGAGAAATTATTTATGCAAAACCTTCCACTGCACGTAATTAATTTTAAAATTACGAAGCCGCATCCACGTCAATATGCACCCGGTCCCAACACGGGGGACTGAGCACGAGTCAGAGAAGGCTGGGAGCCCGTTCACTTAACTTAGAGTGGATTTGGCCTTGCCTGAATCGGTTTGGTGGCCGATCAGGGAAATTGGCACGAACTTCCTTCGTGGATCGGTCTAGTGATCGATCCAGTGATGTCTGATCGGTCTGGTGACCGATCAGGGAGCATACGGTGAGTTTGTTAGGCTACTGATCGTCTCCTGATTGGTCTGGTGACCGATTAGGGAGCATACAGTGAGTTTGTTAGGCTACTGATCGTCTCTTGATCAGTCTGGTGATCGATCTGGGAGACTATTCAGATCGGTCTGGTGAACGATCAATTGTCGCGAGCTTCTCAGTATAACTGATTAGGCTGGAGCCTGATCGGTCAGGAAGTGCTCTGATCGGTCCCCAGACCGATCAATGGGTTTGGGTTGCGAAGCTAGAAAAACACTCTGTGAAGGGGTGGATCGATCTGGTGATCAATCCACGTCATGGGATCGGTTAGGGTGACCGATCACGAGAAGGTCGTGATTCCGGATTTCTCACCGTGGACCGATCAGGCTGGAGCCTGATCGGTCTTGGCCTATACTGATCGGTCTAGTGACCGATCAGTAGCTGTAAACTTTAATTCAAATACGCTGTCAGACTTCTGATCGTGTCTGCGTTTTCTCTGCTACCTCCTGATATTGTGTGATATTATTTGATATGCATTTGCTAAGCTTTCGTTGGAGTGTGCAGGCTTTACAGGGGCGATTCAGACACTCAAGGAGGGTCAATGGGAGGCTTTCCATTGAGCAGGTTTGGCTGGTTTTCGTTTGCAGGAAACAACGTCTTCTGGCGTTAGCTGCAACGGCTGAGGAGCTGATGACCTGGGGCTCGACTGGTGAGGGTTCAGTGAGTCCAGAGGAGATCAGGGCTAGCTGGGATAGTACAGATGAGCAGCTGGTGAGCTCTGCTACAGAGGAGCGTCTGTGACCTGTGACATGGTGATCAACAGAAGGTTAAGTGTTGGCTGGCGATGTAGAGAAGGGAAGTTCTCTGTGGCAAAAACACTTGATCCATCTCTTGTGCATCACTCTGAATCTTGAAGCAACTTGAGCATACTCTTTGAGTGATCTGTTGATCCACGACTTGAGCACCTGGAAGAGGCAGAGAGCTTGGCGAGTCCATCAGCAAGACACGAAGAGCAGGGAGTTCTTGCGTGAGGTTTGTGCTGGGTGGAGCTTGGTGTAGAGCTCTTGTGTTCTTTCTATCCTAGTGCTCAGTAAGCCTCCTTGTTTCATTGTGCTTAATTTCATATACACTGATTGAAACGCTGTGGAGAGGTTACTCCACCAAGAAGGAGGTTGCATTCTATCCGGATTTTCCGGGGCTTGATCTACCGACGATCAAGGGATCGCCCACCTCACGGGCACGCCAAGGAGTAGGGGCAAGTTATCCCCGAACCTTATAAATCCTCTTTGTTCATTTTGTGCTTGTGCTTAGTTTAGGGTTTTTAGTTGCTGCATATCTCTATTTTGTTTTTGCTTCCACTGTGCTACTAACCCTAACTGCAGTGAAGTGCAAAAGTGAAAGAAGTTTGTGTCTGGCTACATTCACCCCCCCTCTAGCCATCCAAGCACCAACACAAATTTCCAAACCACGTGTTCAAGCTCAAGAAGGCTCTCTATGGGCTTAAACAAGCACCTCGTGCTTGGTATGACCGGTTGTCAACATTCCTTATTGAAAAAGGATTTGTGAGAGGACAAATAGACCCTACACTATTTCTACGAAGAGATGGGGACAACATATTTGTATCCCAAGCATATGTCGATGACATAATTTGTGGCTCCAACAATAAGGGCTATTTGAATGAATTTATTGGACTCATGGAGAGTGAATTTGTGATGAGTCTAGTGGGAGTATTGACTTTCTTCCTTGGACTCGAAATCAAACAAACTCGAGATGGGATCCATGTGCACCAATCTAAATACACCCAAGAGATGCTCAAGAAGTTTAACATGTGTCACTCTAAAGAGGTAACCACTCCCATGGCGACAAACACAAGATTAGACAATGATGAGAGTGGGAAGCCTGTTGACCTAACCCAATATCGAAGCATGATAGGTAGTTTGCTATACCTCACAGCTAGTCGCCCTGATATTCTTTTCGCTGTGGGTATGTGCGCTAGGTACCAAGTCTATGCCAAGGAATCTCACTTGATTGCCGTCAAGAGAATTTTGAGATACCTTAAGGGCACGATTGGGGTCAGTCTTTGGTACCCCCATACCGAGTCATTTAACTTAATTGACTACACTGATTCTAACTATGCTGGGTGTAAGTTGGATCGGAAGAGCACAAGTGGTGGTTGCCAATTTTTAGGGTCATCCTTAGTGAGTTGGTCAAGTCGGAAGCAACATTGTGTTGCTCTCTCCACGACCGAGGCAGAATATATCGCCATGGGAGAGAGTGTATCACAATTGTTGTGGATGATACACACACTAGAGGACTACCGATTATCCTACAAGGGTGTGCAAGTGTTGTGTGACAACATAAGCACAATAAACCTAAAAAAGAATCCAGTCCATCATTCAAGGACCAAGCACATTGAAGTACGTCACCACTTCATTAGGGATCATGTTGCTAGAGGAGATATTATACTCTTGCATGTAGAGTCAAAATCAAACCTAGCAGACATTTTCACTAAACCACTTCTCGAAAATAAATTTAGTTTCTTAAGGAGGGAGTTGGGAATATGTCATGCTTCATAGTATTGAAAAGAAAACAAAACCCTTCATGATCATTTCAAATTGTTGGGCAACAATTATTGGGCAACTTGGAGACATCTCACACAAACTATAAGGTTTAATAAAATGTTTTTGTTTGCTAGAAATGGGGGTGAGATGCCACGATCAACCTAATTACTCAAAATATTCATGCATCCCTTGAAAAATTAGGTTGACGAGACAAAAATCATTAAGTTGACCAAGTATGGGAAAAACCAATGCATAATACATGTGTATTTGATTCCATGATCATACTTGGACATTCCAATCAAGGAAACTTGATTGGGGTTTCGTTGGTGATACAAACTTGATTTCAATTGTTTGAAGATGCAAATTCGTTTCGAAATTTTTCTTTTAAATCATAAGGACACAACCCTATCTTGATTGCAGGAATGGATGAGGGAACCATTTTAGGGTTCAAAGGAATCAATTCTGGTTGTGTTAGGGTTGTTTGAAATGGGAATTTTTGATACATATCTGGAATTTCATACTCTTCTGATATCTGATCGGTCCATCGACCGATCAGGAGTTGGCTGATTGGTCCACAGACTGATCAGTGAGCTCTTAAAACAAATTCCAATCCTTTCTATTCGTTCCCTAATCGATCAGCAGACCGATCAGGGACCTCCCTGATCGGTCACCGGACCGATCAGGAGTTGGCCTGATCAGTCACAGTGACCGATCAAGCAATTCTGAGAGAAATCCTTCTGTCTTGGACCTGATCGGTCCACCAACCGATCAGATATGGCCTGATCGGTCCACCGACTGATCAGAAGGTTCACAAAAGTTTTTGTTCTTTCCCTGATCGATCCATAGACCGATCAGGTACTTCCCTGATCGGTCACCGGACCTATCAGAACGCAGCCAGACCGATCAGGAGGTTCATTGATCATTCTGGGTACCCATGGATCGAACGGTGGATCCAATCTACCGCATTATCTTTGGTTGGTGATCGGTCCACCAACCGATTCAATCACCCAAATACTCATATCCTCCGAACCCTAGCGCCGAAACCACCTCATCTTCCTCCTCTTCCTACGTGTGCACTCTCACTCCTTGAGTTTTCGACGAGCCCTTCCTTCGACGAGAACACTGTTCCTCTCTGTGAACTCTCTGTGAGTGCACACCTTTGAGTCCGAGACATCTCTTGCGCAAGTTTTTGCGAAGATCTGGCAGTTCTTCTCTTTTCAAAGCTGTCAAGCTCTTCTCCAATCAACTTCATCGCACCTAAGTTCTCTGCATGAGTTTTTTGAAATCTTCTCTTGCGAGCAGCAATCTGTGGACCTTCGTTGTGCGATTAGTGAGGTCGCAAGCCTTTTCATTTGTGCCAGTTCTTGTGTATTTCACACAGCCGACTCAACCGCTTCATGGCTCCCAAGTAAGCTTGTTTTAAGGTTTTTCTTTCTATTTGTTTCATAATTTTGTGATTTTGGGAACTAATCAGTGATATCTAATCATCTTGTGTTGTGCCTATTTTTGTTGTGTTACTGTGACCTTACCATTACCATGATCACCCATTGTTGTGTCGATCACCAATTTCTCTCTTCTACCGTGACCTTATTTTCATGTGATCAAACTTTTTGTGTATGCCTTAACTTCATTTGATCCAATCAAATGTCGTGGCCTATTCCAACACTTAGGAAATCTTCCAAGGGGAAGGAAGTTGCCGAGGGGACCTCAAAGGGAAAAGGTCCTTCATCTTCTACACCCTCTCGTAGACACCCAACTTCGAGTAGTCCTCGATTTGTCAGTGCCTATTTTGAGCAAAAATTCCTCAACACCTCCTTCAAACTTCTACCCTGTCGAACCGTGGACAAAACCTTTGTGTACGAAAACTGTCCCTCGGTTAAACAGATTATAGAGTTCTATAATATGGAATCCTTCCTGTTTCTTGAACGAGAGGTCAATGTCAATTTGGTATCCGAATTCTATAACAATCTTTATCCCACTGTTGTCATTCATGCGTATACTACCCGAGTGGCCAAGAAAGACCTAGATTTTACTTACTCTAGTTTCACAGAGTATCTGGGCTTTCGACATTCACTAAATAGCTATTCCCTTTTTTCTACCATTCCAACTCGTTTACCAGTTCCATTCTTGGAAGTCACCCCAGATTCCATTTACGAGTATTTTTTCGGCCACCCCTGGCCGGATGGTCTCGATGATCCTGATAGTGACTTCCCTACTTTTGCTATCCTCAGACTATCCCCTGTTGATTATGTTTTATTCAAGATCATCACCAACTGTATTCTGCCTATTAATTCAAAACCCCTTGCTGAGATTCACCCTTTCCACTGTCTGATGCTCTATGGGATGCATTGTCAGTTGGATTTTGATATCATGACGAGTATCTTCGAGTCCATCGCCTACTATAGAGAGCCCAGCCGTCGCACCGTTTACATGTCTTTTGGTCACATTATTACTGATTGGCTTCAGTCAGTCGGTATTGATGTGACCAAGGGCAGGACCGTGCCGATGGTTCGGCAGGATTGCAGACTTGGCCGATGCGCGTTTGCCAAGCCTGGCATCATTGTCGGACCTCAGGGCCTTCTATGGAAGGATGGGAGGGGTTTAGGGGAGTTACCACGGGTAGCACATTTTCAGGCTCCAGCAGCTCTGGTTGTACATCATGAGGCGCCCGCGGACGAGTATGAGGCAGACCCTGATCTCCGCTGGCAGATCACGGAGCTAGAGCAAACTATGCAGCATGAGTTTCATGTGTTAGAGCTCTGACGGTAGGGGATCAGCTCCGAGGTTTCTCAGATACGTACCAGTCAGGAGGCATTTCAGACTGAGGTCCGATCCGAGATTTCTGGATTTAGTGCCAGTCAGGAGGCATTTCAGTCGACGATGCACGCCGAGCAGCAGGCATGGATTGTGGAGTGGCGCGCTTGGGCAGCTGCTCATCTGTACCAGCCTACATTTCCTAGATCTGCGCCCTCCAGCAGCACTGCTCTAGGGAGCTTCTTACCTATCGATGACACGTCGTATGACCCCATGCAGTCTGACGACGCCCCTGCTCAGGATTGATTGTTTCTGCTGTACTCTCATTCTAACCTCTATTTCATGACGTTATGTATCTGACTGTCTGATCGATTTCCTGTATGACTGTTAGTTCATGATTTTGCTATCTATGTTCCATTTCATATGATGCATATGATTATTCTGTATTGCTATCTTCTTTTCATATGCTTTTCATATGCTTTTAAATTAATCATATCCTGTTTGTTTTAGGAAAAACCCTGGGTTAAGGGGGAGGTATTTCAAACTTAATAACCAGTCTACACCCTTTTCGGTGTTTGACAAAGGGGGAGAGTGTGGTTATTTAAGTTTAGATTGATTACGAGTATAACTATTGTAGGGGGAGAACTCTAATTCTCCTACGATAGTGAAATTTGATTACAATTGATTTCAAAAACCTAAACTTAAAATCGGGTTGTCAAATAAAAAAAAGGGGAGATTGTTGATGTAGTCTGACCCTGATTGTTGTTTTGTTGTTGACACCGATTTTGAGTTTAGGTTATAAGTTATGTTCGGCTTAAGTCCTGGTCGGGGACTGGGCATGACTCCCGGTGAGTGAAGCCGGGTTATGAAAACCCCGGTGAGTGAAGCCGGGTCCCGGAGAGTGAAGCCGGATTACGAAAACCCCGGTGAGTGAAGCCGTGTCCCGGTGAGTGAAGATGGGTTACGGAAACCCCGGTGAGTGAAGCCGGGTTACGGAAACCCCGGTGAGTGAAGCTGGCTCCTGGTGAGTGAAGCCAAGTGACTGAAACCCCGGTGAGTGAAGCCGGGTTTCGGAGAGTGAAGCCGGGTTACGGAAACCCCGGTGAGTGAAGCTAGGTGATGGAAATCCCGGTGAGTGAAGCTGTAACGCCCCAAATTTTAGGCTTGCTTTCGATTTTCATTAGGGCACAAAAATGTTGATATAGGTTATCAGATGGTATGACATTTATTTCATGAATGAATAGAATTACATTTTTGTGATGTCATGATTAAATGATATGTGATTTCATTAGAAAGAATTAAAATATGTAATTGCATAAATTAGAATATGTGATTGCATAAATTAGAATATGTGATTGCATAAATAGGAATATGTGATTTGCATAAATTAGAATATGTGATTGTAGGAATTGGAATATGTGATTTCATAATATGTGATTTGAAAATACGAGAGTAAATTGGGCTAATGGGCTTTGCAAAAGTGAAAACCAAAGAGGAGCAAAAATATTCTCTTGCCGAGAATCGAACCTTGGAACTCTTAGTAAGCAAAGCCTTAAAAAGCAACGAAGTAACCAATTCACCCAGCAGGGGATCGCTGAGAGAAAGGAAGGGAAATTCTTGTTAAGGGTTAGGGAATGTGAAAGGGTAGAGGAAGAGACTCTTGATGAGAAACCCCTTAGTGAAGAGACACTTGGAGAAGAGGCACCTTGCCTCTTCCCTTAGTATAAATAAGAGGGAATGCTAAGGGGCTAACCATCATTGTTGCAAACCCCTCACTCACTCTCCCTCTTCAATTTTCGAAAATCCAAGAGACTCCCTCTTCAATTTTCAAAAATTGAACTCCCTTCTCCCTCTTCAATTTTCAAAATCCTAACTCCCCTCTCCCTCTTCAATTTTCGAAATCCTAACTCCCTTCTCCCTCTTCAATTTTCGAAAATCCCAACTCCCCTCTCCCTCTTCAATTATGAAAAATCCCTAGACCCCATTGAAGGTTTGAAACTCTTGCATGGCAAGAAGAAGTCAAGAACCTCAAGAGCAAGGACAAACACCTCCCCTCCGATCTAAGGGTATACCTTAAGGATATTTAGCGAAAGAGGTAAGTGCCCCTCACCTGTAGCATAATTGCTCTTGAATCGATTACATGACTCACATGATGCCCTCTACATGTCTCTACATGTTTCGGCCATCACCCTAACCAAGGGTTAGGGTAGGCCACATGCTTTCCTATGCTTAATAATGATGTTTGCATGAATGTATTATATTGTGTGTAAGTAAAGAAGGCTAGGAGGGAAGGGAAAACCCTTCTAACCATTCGGCCAACCCTACCCTAGGGTTAGGTTCTTAAGCTTAACTTCATGCTATACACTCTAATGAATCTCTATGATATCACATGTGTTGTATGAATCTTCATGATGCTATGTGGCTAAAAACCCCAAAGTACTCAACCCTATACTTGGGAATGAATTAGGTCAAATGAATACCATGCATGATAAGGATCTTGTGTAAGATATGACATGCTTGTGTGATCTTGATATGTGACCGGAATGCATGCTAGCCCCATCTCAACTTTCGGCCAAGAGAGTGAGCTCTTGGACCCTAGCCTTGGTTACTCCCATGAAATGCATGCTTTATACTAGGCTAATTATCATAATTATGAATGCATACATATGCATAAGAATGAGCCCTTTAAGGCATGAACGAAGAAGGCTTTGGGCCTAAAGAATGCTTCCCTAGAAGGTTGGGACTAAGAGCATACTTTTTGAAAATGAAGAACATGATAACTATTTTATTTTGTAATGGCTTGTACTATAGACTCTTAAAGCGAGTCAAATGATTATGATACTAGGCTGAAGGACTTTTGAGAAGGCCTAGTAAACCCTAGTGGTTCGGGATTAGCTACCTCGTTCCTATTTAGGAGCGCGCGCAAAACATGAAGTACAAGCCGGACCCTAATGATTATGCTATGTTCAAGTATTATGTTTATATGTTTTCAAAAGAACCTTCCTATGAAGTTAACATGCTTAGATGTTTAACATGCTTAAATGCTTACCATGCTTGAATGTGATATATTCTATTACCTTTTCATTATATCCAGTTTTGTGAGTAGGACAGGGTCTTACTAAGCTATTGCTTATCGTTTAGTGTTTTCCCTTATGCTACAGATAAAGGACACTAAACTATGGAGGCTGCGGGAGAATGGCAAGTGTGTGTGTGATAGTGCTGGTGGATAAAAAGGATCTTGCTCTTAGTTGCTTCATGTTTTGGAACTTGTCATGTTAAACCCATGTTATGCTCTTTTTATATACATGCTATGTTTGAAAATGAATACTTGATGTCCATGCTAGATTAAATAAAAAATAATAATAATAATTATGCTTCCACTACATGAACCTTGCATGCTTTAATGATACATATGCCCATGCATAGATTAGATTGAAAAAAAATAATATGAATACATGTGTGTAGTTGTAATGTACGAAAGTTAAAGTAGCGCCGCCGAATCCCTAGGGGATTAAGGGCGGGCGTTACAGGTTGGTATCAGAGCAGGTCTACCTCACCACTATCACACTCATCAAGCCCTCATCCTGCCGGTTCCAAGTAAGATATCCTAACCTCGCTTTACTTTAGTTCACGTACAGTAATGATTATATAAAGATGATTTATGTTTGCATAACTAATGATGAGGAGGCCACCTGGGAACGCGAAGATGAAATGAAACGCAAGTACCCAGAATTGTTTTAGTTCGAGGATGAACTTTCTATAAGGTGTAGGGGATTGTAACGCCCCAAATTTTAGGCTTGCTTTCGATTTTCATTAGGGCACAAAAATGTCGATATAGTTTATCAGATGGTATGACATTTATTTCCTGAATGAATAGAATTACATTTTTGTGATGTCATGATTAAATGATATGTGATTTCATTAGAAAGAATTAGAATATGTAATTGCATAAATTAGAATATGTGATTGCATAAATAGGAATATGTAATTTGCATAAATTAGAATATGTGATTGTAGGAATTGGAATATGTGATTTCATAATATGTGATTTGAAAATATGAGAGTAAATTGGGCTAATGGGCTTTGCAAAAGTGAAAACCAAAGAGGAGCAAAAATATGCTCTTGTCGAGAATCGAACCATGGAACTCTTAGTAAGCAAAGCCTTGAAAAGCAACGAAGTAACCAATTCACCCAGCAGGGGATTGCTGAGAGAAAGGAAGGGAAATTCTTGTTAAGGGTTAGGGAATGTGAAAGGGTAGAGGAAGAGACTCTTGATGAGAAACCCCTTAGTGAAGAGACACTTGGAGAAGAGGCACCATGCCTCTTCCCTTAGTATAAATAAGAGGGAATGCTAAGGGGCTAACCATCATTGTTGCAAACCCCTCACTCACTCTCCCTCTTCAATTTTCGAAAATCCAAGAGATTCCCTCTTCAATTTTAGAAAATTGTACTCCCTTCTCCCTCTTCAATTTTCGAAATCCTAACTCCCCTCTCCCTCTTCAATTTTCGAAAATCCCAACTCCCCTCTCCCTCTTCAATTTTCGAAAATCCCAAGACCCCATTGAAGGTTTGAAACTCTTGCAAGGCAAGAAGATGTCAAGGACCTCAAGAGCAAGGACAAGCACCTCCCCTCCGATCTAAGGGTATACCTTAAGGATATTTAGCGAAAGAGGTAAGTGCCCCTCACCTGTAGCATAATTGCTCTTGAATCGATTACATGACTCACATGATGCCCTCTACATGTCTCTACATGTTTCGGCCATCACCCTAACCAAGGGTTAGGGTAGGCCACATGCTTTCCTATGCTTAATAATGATGTTTGCATGAATGTATTATATTGTGTGTAAGTAAAGAAGGCTAGGAGAGAAGGGAAAACCCTTCTAACCATTTGGCCAACCCTACCCTAGGGTTAGGTTCTTAAGCTTAACTTCATGCTATACACTCTAATGAATCTCTATGATATCACATGTGTTGAATGAATGTTCATGATGTTATGTGGCTAAAACCCCCAAAGTACTCAACCCTATACTTGGGAATGAATTAGGTCAAATGAATACCATGCATGATAAGGATCTTGTGTAAGATATGACATGCTTGTGTGATCTTGATATGTGACCGGAATGCATGCTAGCCCCATCTCAACTTTCGGCCAAGAGAGTGAGCTCTTGGACCCTAGCCTTGGTTACTCCCATGAAATGCATGCTTTATACTAGGCTAATTATCATAATTATGAATGCATACATATGCATAAGAATGAGCCCTTTGAAGCATGAACGAAGAAGGCTTAGGGCCTAAAGAATGCTTCCCTAGAAGGTTGGGACTATGTGCATACTTTATGAAAATGAAGAACATGATAACTATTTTATTTTGTAATGGCTTGTTCTATAGACTCTTAAAGCGAGTCAAATGATTATGATACTAGGCTGAAGGACTTTTGAGAAGGCCTAGTAAACCCTAGTGGTTCGGGATTAACTACCTCGTTCCTATTTAGGGGCGCGCGCAAAACATGAAGTATAAGCCGGGCCCTAATGATTATTCTATGTTCAAGTATTATGCTTATATATTTTCAAAAGAACCTTCCTATGAAGTTAACATGCTTAGATGTTTAACATGCTTAAATGCTTACCATGCTTGAATGTGATATATTCTATTACCTTTTCATTATATCCGGTTTTGTGAGTAGGACAGGGTCTTACTAAGCTATTGCTTATCGTTTAGTGTTTTCCCTTATGCTACAGATAAAGGACGCTAAACTATGGAGGCTGCGGGAGAAGGGCAAGTGTGTGTGTGATAGTGCTGGTGGATAAAAAGGATCTTGCTCTTAGTTGCTTCAAGTTTTGGAACTTGTCATGTTAAACCCATGTTATGCTCTTTTTATATACATGCTATGTTTGAAGATGAATACTTGATGTCCATGCTTGATTAAATAAAAAAATAATAATAATTATGCTTCCGCTACATGAACCTTGCATGCTTTAATGATACATATGCCCATGTATAGATTAGATTGAAAAAATAATATGAATACATGTGTGTAGTTGTAATGTACGAAAGTTAAAGCAGCGCCGCCGAATCCCTAGGGGATTAAGGGCGGGCGTTACAGAAGCTGGGTGACTAAAACCCTAGTGAGTGAAGCCAGGTCCTAGCGAGGGAAGCTACGTTGAACAAAGTCCCAGTGAGTGAAGTCGGGCACGAAGTCGTGGTCCAGGGGACTGAGCATTGAGTGTACTGGTCGGAGAGGGCACGTGAGCTCTTTCTCCAGTACCAGAATGAGTCAGAGAAGGCTAGGTAGCCCGTTCTCTTGACTTAGGCTTGAATTGGTCGAAGTTGGATCGGTCTGGAGACCGATCAGGGAGTTGGCATGAACTCCCTATTGTGGATCGGTCTGGTGACCGATCAAGGGAAGTCTGATCGTTCTGGTGAATGATTAGAAAGAGAACAGAATCTTTCTGTTTGGCTCCTGATCGTTATGGTGAACGATCAGGGAAAGAACAGAATGCTTCTATTCGGTCTCTGATCATTCTGGTGAACGATCAGAGAAGAGGCAGTAGGTTTCTGTGAGAAACCCTGATCGGTCCATCTGACCGATCAAAATATCGGACTGTCCTCATCCTGACCGATCAGGATGGCTCCTGATCGGTCAGGGAGTGACTTGATCGGTCACCAGACAGATCAGGGCACAACCTGATTGGTCAGGTGACCGATCAAGTGTGTGGTTCCTGCGGGTTGTGGCAAGCAAACTTCTTGATCGGTCTGGTGACCGATCCCTGATCTATGATCGGTCAGTGTGGCCGATCACAGTTCAGTCCGCGATCCCTTAACCTCACTGTGGACCGATCAGGTTGGAGCCTGATCCATCAGGGCTTTCCCTGATCGGTCTGGTGACCGATCAGGGTCATCACTGATCAGTCTGGTGACCGATCAGTGACTGATATCATTAATTCAAAAACGCTGTCAGGCGCTCTGATTTCCTTCTGAATACTACTGATATCTGCTCTAAATCTTCTGATATTTGATTCTCCGTTGATTTGCTGTGCTAAACATCTGCTAAGTGTGCAGGTAATGCAGGGATTACTCAAGGAGGGTCAACAGGAGTCTTTCGCTACGTCAGTTTTGGCTGTTTTCCTTTCGTAGGATACAACGGTTTCTGGCGCGGGTAGGCAACCGACTGGCGAGGCTGACGACTAACCTGAGGCTTGGCTGAAGTGTGTTCAGTGGAGTCTGGAGGAGGTCAGTGGGTTGGTGGCGGAGGTTGCTTTTGATGCCTGTGAGCTTTAGACGCTCCTGTGAGCTGTAGAGGCTGGTGAGCTGCAGAAGACAGATGCTTAATAGAAGATTTGCGAAGTGGAGAAGAGACACTCTCCATGACTCATCATTCTGCACCTTGAAGCAACACTGCATACACAAAAATGTCTTTGAGCAATCTGTTGGATACTTTGTGACTTGAGCACTTGAAAGGATTTGAGAACGTGTGGCAAGGCGATCAGCAAGTAGTCAAGGAAGAGCTGAGTGAAGGCTCTTGCCGAGGTTGTGCTGGGTTGTGAGTTGTGCCTATAAACGTTTCTCCTTTGCTTTCTTGTGCTCTGTAAGCTTTCTTTGTCTCTGTGTTGTATTTCATATCATTCTGTTGAGACTTGTTGTGGAGAGGTTTCTCCACCGAGAAGGAGGCATTTGATATCTGGATTTCCAGGGCATGATCTGCCGATGATCAAGGGATCACCCATCTTACGGGCACGCTAATGAGTAGGGGCAAGTTATCCCCGAACCTTGTACATCCTCGAGTTATAGTTTGTGGGTTTCTGTTTGTTTTTCAGCTTGTTCTTCAGTTTCTGTTTCTCTGTATTTTCTTCTGCTGCTAACCACAAGTGCAGGAACTTCAAAGAGCAAGTGATTTGTGTGTTTGGCTACATTCACCCCCTCTCTAGCCATCCAAGATCCAACAAAATTCTCTTGATAGGAGTAGGTGAGGACGTGTTCCCCAACGGAGGGAACATTATGTGTCGGTTCGACCTAGGATTTCATTTGGTAGACCCAAAGTCAGAACCAAGAGAGCTTAGGTTGTAAATAATGTTTAATATATTGTATATTTGCTTCTTGTGTTTGGAACTATCCCTGATTGCAGGAAATGAAGGGAATGTGTTTCTACAGCTCAGGTGCCTCATTGGAAGGAGCCGCCTCACTGGGTTATGCGCCTGTATGGATACAGACACCCCAGTGCAAGGTCAAACCAAGTCATCGAAGCAAACTATCACGAAAGCCTTTGGACCAAGTGAAGCTAGGCGCCTGTGTTAACACAGGCGCCCCAGTCAGCTCAGGCACCTCAATGAAGGGGATAAGCACTGACAAAGCCTGCGAATTAGAGTTCGTGCAGGAGAGGCCACATGTCAAGCGCCCCCTTCAACACAGGCACCCAAGCGACCACTATAAAAGGAGGTTCGCCCCCAAGCCTTGAGAACAACTTGCAAATCTCGCTCTCAACACTTTCGCTCAAGCGCTACGCTCCGGCACGCTCTACACTCGCGATTCAAGCGTCGATGACGACCCGCTACTCCAAAATTCCATCTACTCCGATCGTCGGTAAAAGATTAAATTTCTTATGTGTTGTTACTTTTTTTAATTCTATATCTGTACTCCAAATTGTAAACATTCTTCGAATATAGAATTGCCCATTGTAAATAGTCAAGGACTGTGGGCCTTGGAGTAGGAGCCGACCGCTACTCCGAACCAAGTAAAACAATCTGTGTTAGCGACTTTGTTTTACCCTTTCCGATGCGTAATTTCTCTTAACTGTCCGAAAATTTTTCAATCGATATTCACCCCCCGCTCTATTGATTTACTCCGATCCAACAAGTGGTATCAGAGCGGGTGGCTCAAACTTGGTGCAACCACCAGTTTGAGAAACTTTTTCGGATTTATGAATTTAAATTTTTTTTGAATTTTTCTGGTTAATCGAGGTTGGTGGAACGCCACTCGATCTTTTTCCCATGTTAATATTTCTTCCCGCACTGCTAATCCAAGACCTAGTCTTGGGACATGTTTCTTGTATTTTTTCATAAAAATTTAATGGCCAACCGAGATTGGAACAGTACTCGCCCACCACTATTCTCCAGGGAGAATTTTGATTTTTTGAGAAGTCAAATGGAACTCCATCTGAAGGCTCATATGGACATATGGATGATCATTCAAATAGGGTTCTCCCTTCCTACTGATGATGAACTATCAATTGCATGGGACAAACTGGGCGAACCAACACTCAACCAAATTGAGACAGATGCAAGGGCAACTGCAATTATTCAGTGTGGTCTAACCAACGAACAACTCAAGCTAGTCGGCTCATTTGGATGTGCCAGAGAGATCTGGGAGAAATTGATTAACCTACATCAAGACAACTCAGATGAGAGGGATCAGGTAAGTTATGTTGCATTCTTGGCTCAAGCTCAAATAACCGAGACAGATTCGGCACCCGACTTCGACTCCGGGTCAGAAGATGAGTTAGAATCTATACCTGACTGCGAATTCGAGCTCTAGTTAAAGGACGAATTAACTGAGATGGTAACCGATTTTGAATCCTTTTCAAAATTACAATTAAATAATCAAACTGATACTGTGATGGTTGAGGAAGGGATAGTTTCTATTGCAGAGAAAAATCCAGGAGAACCACCCAAGGTGAAGCTTCAACCAGCACCCGAGTCTGACTCAGACTCAGAATCTGACGACAGTGAAGGGGATCGACTCAAATTGGTCCAATGGGTTCATGACCACTACAAAGAAGCTGAAGGAATAGAAAAGAAGGACGGCTAAAATTAAGAGGGTGATTCCCAACCAGAAATCAAACAGTAATAAGGTAAATTCAAAAGGTAAAAATCATATAATATGTTTTAAGTGCAGCGAAAGGACATTACAAGAGTAAGTGCCCCAATCGCAAGAGTCGACCTTCGCCAAATGGTACCCTCAAGAATACTGGACAAGAAAATGATGGAAAGGTAACTTTACAATATTTGAAAACCCATTATTTACTTCAAATGATGTGATTAAATCTTATGAATTTGTTAAAGCAAATTTTTGAAAATTAGAACAAGAAAATGAAACATTAAAACATAAGCTCAAAATGCTAGAAAGTTTAATTCACAATCTTGTTGATTTTAAAAATCTAGAATATTATTCCAATTATGACGTGACTTAGATGATTATTCCTCTCACTTGTCTATTTATTTTATTATACTTAGATTTAGGATTGGTTAGATTAACGACAAATGATTTAGTTGAGATTTGAAAAATATAGTATTGGGTGGAGGTGAGATGATAGTACGTTAGGGAAGCCTTTCTGGTGGAATTAGCCGAAGCTACCGATCCAAGACCCAAACTAGTTAGACCAAAATCTTTCAAGAAGTAACTTGAAGATGAATTTTCAGTAAAAAGCTTTGTCAAGGAAAGAGTTGTTGCTCCAATAAGACTACGGCCAAAGAAGGCCTTGAGCCTCGCTAAGACCTAGAAGCTAATTACTGAAAATCAAATTTGTTGGGACCGGGTGCATGTTGATAAGGATACGAGTTCGTAAAATTTTAAATTTTTACGTGCAGCGGAAGAATTTGCATAAAATAATTTCCTAAATTATTTTAACTTCGTATCTAGCATGCAACCTTATGGTGTGTTGACATAATCATAAAATAAAACTTTGCGGAAAAGTAAACTAATTTACATTATACCTCTCGTAACTCGAAGTAAGGGACGAGATCCAACCGTAGCGTCCCTTGGAAGCTCCGCCTCTATTCGCGTCCACGCCGAGTTCTCTTCGGGATGACTTCGCAAAGTCACGAGTTTTGTGCCGACGAGAACTACTAGATTCTCTAAAGGCACAACTAGATGTACAAGAGAAAAATTAGGAAACTAACCACCGAAGTAACGGAATGAAAATTCCGGGAAGAGAGGGTTGTGATCCGCTTCTTCTTCTACTTGGTTGGCTTCTCCTTCTTCTTGATAGCTCACGGCAACCACTTGGGAGGTGAGGATGGTGCGCCGGCCCTTGCTTGGAAGGTGGGCGCCGGCCCTAATCTTCTTAAGGGGCGCCGGCCCTAATGAGGAAGAGAGAAAGGGAAGAGAAGAATAGAGAGAGAGGGAGAGGTTAGCTCTATTTCAACTAGTTCGGATTAAAGGCTTCCCTTTGGTTCCTTATATAGTTGCTTCTCCCTTGCCAAGTCTCCTCTTAACAGAATTAACGGAATTAACGGAATTAGTTATCATAAGAAATTTATCCTATAAATTCTCTTATGAATTATTCCGTTTAAACCAAGTTTTATTATAACTAACTTTATAATAAAATTAATTAGTTATCATAAGAAATTTATCCTATAAATTCTCTTATGAATTATCAAGTTTTAATATAACTAACTTTATAATAAAACTAATTAATCTCTCCTTTTATTATGGAATAAATTTTATAAGAAATTTATAAACTTTCTTATTATGGAAAAATCAATTCATAATTGATTTTATAAGATTAAAATAAACCAATTCATGGATTATTTTAACTTCCATAAAAAGGAATAAATTTCTATAAATTTATTTATATAAATTTCTTTATACAAATTTATTTATCCATAATTTATAAAATAAATCGCGCTAGATCTATTTTATTAATTAAACCAAATAAAATGGTTTTCTCCCTTTAATGTGGCCGGCCAAACCAAAGAGGGTGGGTACTCTCTTTGGCCGGCCACTTCAAGCCCCACCAATCGCGAATTAAACTCATTTAATTCGCCCAATAAGCCTTCAAAAGACTTAGCCATTTTTAGCTTCCTTTGCGCCTCTGATTAACTCAGATTCGACTTATTTGTCTTGATTGGAAAATCCAATTTTCAACTCATTTTAAATCCCTCGGATTACTCGTAGTGCGTGTGACTAAATAGGCTTTCGATTTATGTTGGCGGTCTATAATCAACTAATTATAGAACGATCATGAGTGGCACCTAGTAGTACATCATGATCCCCAATTAATCGAAAGATTAACGGTTTGACCTCAAAATAAATTATTCTGAAACCCTTCAGCAGCTCTAATGAATCGTGCCTCATTCCCTTCACCATCTTATACCCACTTGGTTCAGGACACGTTCTATTTGAATCAGTCCCCACTAGGCTGACTACGTCACACCTAGCCCAAGTAGTGTCTTTCTCGTCCTTTGGATTTTTAATTACTCTCATGTATTTAAGAGACTTGCACTCTTAACATGATATACTCTGGCCAGAGGTTTTGAGTAACAATCCGACGATAAGCCTGGGTATACATCTCCTCGCAGGGAGTGGTGAATCCTTTGTAGGCTGTTCAAACATCTTCGGGCACTTCGGCTTATACCCAATCATCCTGGGTCCACACCTCCTTGGAGATGCTTGCTTAAGATGTTAAAGTATAAGTCTCCATGACCAAGATGACTTGAACACCGCAAGTCAAAGGATCGCACTTAAGCCGCAGTAAGAACTTTATTAACATATCTATATAGATTACCATATGAAGTCTTACAGCTAGTTAGTCCAATGAACTAGTTCCCATAACTAGCATACATGTTTATCTCCGGACATCCCAATGTCACCAGCCAGTGAGAATTAGCTGATTAGAGAATAACCCATACTAGTCTCAACAGAATTGATAGTGTCCGTATTTATCAATTCATCGACTAGGGATATTTTCAATACTTCACATTTGCACATTTAGAGATAATCACTAGTTGTGATCCCATCACAAATTCTCTTATGCTGTGAGTTGTATTGCAGACATTCAGTAGATGAGTTTAAGATCTCAATCAAATACACAAGCATGTATACTCAAATAGTGAATTATCATTTATTAAAATAAATGTTTTACAATCATAAGGCGATTGCCTTAGGACACTTCTCTCATATCACTAACAAAATTCACTTTACATCTTGTTAAATTTGAATCTAACACAAATTTCGATTAATCTTAGATTCAACCCATTTTTCAAAATCAATAAACTTGACCTTATATATTATTTTAAATTAATTCAACTCCTTCAAAAGTAAATGTTTTTCAAAATTAAAATATTTATTTTTGAAAACCTGTCTCACAAAACCCATAAGGTTACATGTTTGATCACGTAGAACTGGGGGAGATATCTAGGACCTAAAAGTATAATTCACTATCCTTTCAAATAAAACTTAAAATGTTGTCAAAAGTTATTCAAAATTATCTCTATTTTTTTAATCAATTAAGTTTATTGTACCCTAATTTTCCAACTCTAATTTTATAAAAAACATTGAATTTCATGTGGAATATCACAATAAACTCATTTTAGATAGAATCTAGGGCTTGTTTGATTTAGTTATTGATTGGTCAAACATAGTCAACTGAGTCAAACTTGCTCAACACAGTCAACTCTGGTCAACGGTCAAACTGGTCAATGGTCAAATCTCGGTCAGCATGGGCTGCCGAGACCTTACCGGCGCCTGATGCTTTAACTTCATTCAAGGCAGCCAAAGTTGCCAAATGTGGCTGACATCTGACTCAGGTGACTGAGAGACTCTCGGGAACCTCAATCATCACGGGTGCCTAGGATCCCTTACGGGCTCTCGTGAAAGCCTTTATAAGGCCATCACCACTCCCTCATTTTCCGCACAGACGGACCCAATAACGAGTGTCATAAATGAGCCTCAAATTTAGATATTTATAAACTAAAAACCCTTGGCAAACAAGATTAAATGTAGTATAGGGGCCTCAGGTCATATTTTTCCAAGGATTAGTTGTGGATGTTTAATTCGAGCTTGAAAGTTGTTGTCGTTTAATGATTTGGGTTTTCTAATAAAATGGGGGGGTTTTTAGCGATAAGGAAATGACAGTACGAAATAGAACAAACTTAGCTGGAGCATGGAATGAATTAGGAAATTGCTAGAACTACTCGTAACCTATTGGAAAAATGAAGCAATTCAATACGAAATAATGAAATTGAAATTCAAGATTGAAATTAAGTGCAAGGAAGCTGTAACTAAGCAAGTAACTTGTATCTAAACAACAGAATTGCAAAGGATGAAACTGGACAAGCTTAAAACAGAGCTAAATCGCAACTAAGACTGCCTGATCGATCGTCGGACCGATCAGATACAATCCTAATCAGTCTGGACACCGATCAGAAGCTGTCTAGATCGGTCGATCAGACCGATCAGTGTCTGAAAGATTACTGAAACGAACTGAAACAGAAAGGCACAGCTAAAGGAAAGAATTCAGAAACAAAATCTAAACTTCAGATCAAGTTCTTCACCAATAATTCCATCTTGTCGTCACACATGATGTAGCTAGAAACCCTCTAGCTTGGCAAATCAAACAAAAATCCAATTCCCGCGATCCATCTGCTCAGTTTGGTGCACGATCTGGAAACTCCTCCAATTTCTTCCTTCAGAGAACCCCTCTGAGTGCGCTTGTGATTCAGGAACTCAAAACACCTCAAAGAACCCTTCTGAGTGCTCCGATTGATGAAGATTGACGAACGACGCAGGAAGTGGTCGGATGAAGCCAGCTCTCAGTGAATCCCTCACCTGAGCTTCCAGAGATGAAATTGACTTGCAAACTTCTCGAGAATTTGATCTCAATGATCCAAAATCTTGAAATGATACTTGATCTGATGTGGTCGCCCGATCGGGAAAGGAAATTGCAAAGAAAACGATGAAGAAACTACGAAGAACTAGATCTGGCGATACGACCCGGCGACCACGACGAGCGGAAGAGGGAGTTTCTATTTTAACTAATTTCGTTTGAATTTGAATGATTGAGATCCTTTCCGTGTCATCCAACGGTTGGATCTCTTCAGATCTGAACCAAACCTTCGAGATCTTGATCAAGTGTCATGATCTTCTCCTCCTCAGCTCGGATCATTCAGATCTGCAACAGATGGCTCAGATTGCTCTGATCTTTGAATGGACAGTTTAGTCTCCTCTTAAGCTCAATCCAACGGCTGGATGACCTCTAATTGGGACCAAATCTTCAGATCTTGATCTATGGTCTAGATTAACTCTAACTTGAACTCTGATTGGTCAACAGATGATAGATGGCTCAGATCTAGATGTTTCTTGATCGGACGACCCACATTGATCCACCTCTTGATCCCCTTGATTAAAGCCAAGTAGAAGCTCAAGTCTGATCCAATCTTGATCTAGGTCCATGGTCATTTGAAGCCTACAAAATTAGATTCAAAATTAATGCTAAAATATCTCAAATATAGAAAGAATTGCATCCAAAGACAAAATAGAAAGATTTCATGAAACCTAATGTAAATGCAAACTTAAGCATATGAAAAGGGATGAAAACATAGATTTAAGAGCCTAATTTGATCAACAAAATGGTAGTTATCATGCACCAAACGAGTTTCTCCTCCATTTCTTCTCCTCCCAAGGTGCCCGAAATCTCCTCTCTTGTCCTCTAACGCCCTACTTCGACAATGTCGCCCCGGTATTATTTTAATTATGCATTTATAATTAATTCTTTTATTATCTCGCTTATTAAATGTATAATTTTTCTTACCGATTTAGAAAACGTCGTGTTACCCAACCTATCCCAGTGGCCGAGCCTAGCCAAGATCCGAGATTCCCTACCTTGGAATTATTTAACAAATTTGCCCAGACCACCTACAAACCTATTAAAACCTGCTTTCTAAATAGACAATTCTTCACCCAATCTTGCCCCATAGTGATGGATACAATCAATTTTTATCAACTAGACCATCTTGTTTTCTGCACGCATTCAGTTAACACAACCCTGTGTGCTGAATTTTTCAACAATCTGGTCAAAGTAGATGACCTTTGCTACTCCACCATCGTACAAGGGATGCCACTTACTATCTCACCAACCTTATTTAATCGATTTTTAGGTCTATGACCCTCCCAGTGTAACGCCCGCTTTTCTTTTTCATAAGCGGAGTTACGTTAACATACTTAGGGCATGTAGACATCATAAGGCAGCGGAATAACTTTATTCTTACACATACATGCCCTACTACCATTCTTAACATAATGACATGGAAACTCGGCATATTGACATCATACTTAAACATCATATCGTGTCATACTTAACATCACATCATAGAGTTCCATAAGTCATTATTCAAGCATCCAAGCATATAAGTGACCAAAATAAGGTTCTAGCATAAACGATAAACATATGACTTCCTGGGCCAAGTCACTACCACACACATGCGTTCTTGCCCTCCTGCTGCTTCCTCATTGTCCCCTAGAATGATCTGCGGTATAAGGAAATAAGACTATAAGCACACAGGCTTAGTAAGACTCTTTCCTACTCAAAAAAACTATTCATCATCTCATAATGAGCACATGAAACATTAACATACTTGGTGCTCTACTTAGAATATAACATCTTGAATTACTTATCATATACGTGGCATGACATGAACATAAACATAAGTGAACATTCCTAGCATGGCATGTGACATGGCATAAACGTAAACATAGTAAACATTCTAGGCATGGCATGCTACATGGCATAAACATAAACATAATAAACATTCTTAACATAGCATAATACATGGTTTAAACATGACATAATAAACATTCTTAGCATGACATAATACATGGTATAAACATGTCTATAAGGTGTAAACCAACCTGTGTGGCATAAACATAGGCATACTTCCTATCATAGCATATGAACATCTTCTTAACATAATCATGGCATAGATCATTTACTCTCATGCATATTTCTTAACACGAAGCGTAAGCATAAAATCTTATTAACATAGCATAATGCATAACATGAATGAATGCATGAGTGGAATGCATATACATAAGGATGCTTAACTTTTAAAAAATATACTTTTAAATGTTTAAACATAATCATCATATCATTGGGGTCCCCGACTTATACCACATACATACATCATAAGCGCGCATCCCTAGCAAATTCGAGGTAGCGAGCCCCGACTTACTAGGGTAAGGACAGCATAGTCAGTAGTCCCTGAACCGAGGCGTTCTTAAGGAGCCCATCCCTGTTGCACAGCTCCGGTAGTGCCAGAACCGTGGACAACATAGTCAGTAGTCTATAACCGGGCGTTCTTAAGGTGCCCATCCCTTGGACCCATGCTTCGGTCCGGTACAAGTCCATTCATAAAGTAAAATACTTTACATGTTTCATCATTCATAAGACATTCATAGCATAACCATGTTACATAAAGCATGACATAACACATGCTTGTCCTTTCATTGTTCATACTTATTGCTTAGCATCATGATGCCTGGAAGGCATGAGCATTATCTTCATTCATAAACATGGTATGCATCTTCTTTCATAAACATGGCATGCGTCTTTATTCATTTAACATGGCATACATCATTATCCATACAACATGGCATGCATCATTATTCATACAACATGGCATTCATCTTCCTACATAAAATATGGCATGCATACCTAAACATCATTCCTATTCCTAGTACTTGCATGATCATAACATAGAAGGTAAGCATTGCATCGAACATGACATGTTTTTCATAGATATTTATCCTACCACATAGAGCTTGTAAAATCATGATACAAAAGGTAAACATTGCATTTCTTGCCTAAGCATGGTATCTATCTCAAGCATGCATAGGTAGGATTCCCATAATGTTCTACCTACCATTCAAATACATGGCATAAAACATAAGACATTCATAGTAAACCCTATTAAGCATGGCATCCAATCATTACATACAACATAAAATATGGTGCTTAAGGTTAGGGTTATAGGTAACATGATTTCTACCACATGCTTGGACCTATATATATATATATACTTCATGATAAGCATAAACCATCCTTCTTTGAACCCTAACTCCACCCCAAACCCTAGATACATGGCTTGGCCGAAACCTATAGGGAGGAGTTCCATCAATTCCATAAACATGTAAGATAGCATAAAGTAAAGGAACAACCACACATCATCTATGAGACCATAGGAAGCCATTAGGGCCCATGATTAGGGTTAACTCTAACCTTTAGCCCTCCTTCCTAGGGCTGGCCGAAACCTAGAAGGCCATGGGGGCATGGAAAAATTCCATTAAAATCCCCAATCAATTATTAAACACCAACCATACCTTACCATAGGGGCCATTGGGGCCCTTACTTAAAATAAGTCCTAACTTTCTACCCTATTAGCAAATCTTGGCCGAAACTTATAGGGTCTCTAGGCCATGTGAAAATTCACATAAATCTTCCTCCATCTCCCTTATATCATGATAATACATAAAACACATACTTGAAGTTTTAGACCCAACCCTACCCATGGGTTCTTGAAGTTGACCGAAACCCTAGGGGATCCTAGGGTACACCAAAAATTCTCAAAAATTATATTTAATCTCTAAACATCATGAGAGCACATTAGACAACATTATGAAGATTTTTAGCATCATCATGGACCCAAAAATCCTAGTGGCCGAAACCCATAGGACTAGGGTCCTTGGTTTTTTTTCTTTCAACATCAAATCCCAAAAACCAACCAATATATCATGCTAAAAACATAAGGAACTATTATACCACAGGTGTGGGAGTCTTACCTTGGTTGATTTTTAAACCTTAAAAGAGAAGGAAATTGTAAATCCTTTGAACACTTGAACCCCCTTGCCCTTGTATCCTTGGAAAACCTTTAGATCTTGGTGATGAGACCTTCTTATGGAGCTTTTCCAAGGGAGAACCTCCCTTGTAGTGTTCGGCTAGAATGAGGAGGGAGGAGGAGAGAAAATGCAATTGATGGAAGGAAGAAGGTAACTCCCAAACCCCCTTCTTTATACCACATTAAGGAGGGTAAGTGAAGAGTCATGGAGTCTCTTCCTCTTCGCTTAAGCCTTAACCAAACTCCATTTCATTCCCTCATAACATTCCCTTGCTAGGTGAGTTGGTTAGAGCATGCATGGCTGTACAAGAGGTCCAAGGTTCAATCCTTGGTCCATGCACCTTATTTTTATTTTATTTTTCCTTTTATTTCCTATTATTTTCCCCAAAATTCTGAAAATCCTCTAAAAATTCCTCCATAATTATGTTAATATTTCTCATTAAAACCCCTTTATATTTATATTAATTTCTACCTAAAATTCCCTAATAATTATGGTACTAAAAAGCCCATATAAGGCCCATTAGTACTTAGTTATCTCAATTTAAATGAGAAAATATGGATTTCTAGGCCAAATTTTATATTAATATTTCTAGGTCCCTCAAAAAATTATCTAGACATGCTCAATATTTTAAGAAAATATTAAGAGAATTTTTCGGGTCGTTACACCCAGTCTATCTTTTGTTGCTATCCTCATACTGACCTACCTTTTAGTGCCCCTTATTCTCACATTTCCCTGGACACACTTTACTCCTACTTCTTCGGAGATGTCCGAGACCCAACGAGACAGAGGTTTCAGTCCGTCGATCTCCACGTCCAACATTATTCTCTCTATAGAGTCATAATCCGCTGTGTCCTTCCACTAACCACTCGAGATATCGCAACCATGCGAGCCTTTCATACCTTCCTCCTCTATGCTATGATTCATCATCTGGAAATATTGGCCTTCACATTTTCCACACGATCATCTATGCATCCAACATTTCTACCCATTCCTGAGTCTGCACCCCCTACTGCCACATCATCACCTCCCTTCTTCACCACTACGGTCGCGACATCACTTCCGGGGAGGTAACCCTAATGACCGAGTTCGACGAGATCAAGGCTAGTAACATTTCCTTAGCGGGGATAGATGCCTCGGCCACCGGGGTTCTTTCATGGAGATGCCAGAGGGGTCAACCCCAGATAGACTCGGATGAGGAGGTGGAGGTTGATGTAGCCGATCTCGCAGCCGAGATCAACGAGCACTTGCAGGAACCTCCTCCACCGACCAACGCCTGGCACTACTATAGACAGAGATACACAGCCTCCGAGAGGAGATGGAGGCCCATCATGCTGAATGTATAGACGCTCTTCAGGCCAAACACAATGAGAACCAGGGTTGTCACACCGAATACATGGACAATCATCAAGCCGAACGCGAGGCAAATGCGGCTCGACACAATGAAGTGATGTCCATGTTCTGGTCATGGCAGCCTGGTCCATTCGACCCCCCTGGCCCCTCCTCATAGATCTAAGTGATTCTCCAGCTAGCTGATTGTACTTGTACTATTTGAATTGCCCTACCCTATAGGGTTGACCTGTGGTTGACTTTACTGGTCATTGTGTTGACCAGTTGACTTTTATTCAGCTGTCTTATCTACTGGTTATTTACTTATCTGATGAGTTTTTTTTCTGCTAAGTCATTTACTTCATAACTGAATCTTAAAGTTGTGCTTAGTTGAATAGGACTGATCTATATTGTTTTCTTAAAAGTTTTCCTATTTCGAAAATTGGCAAATTTATCATTTCTTTTATCAAGTTTTTGAAATTTAAAATGATTTTCCGACTTAGTTTTCTTTCAAAAACTAACCCCTTCAAAACTAGTGTTTTTTCGCAAATGGACTTAGCTTAGGCCCTAACCCTAGAACTGCATGCACCTATAGATCTAGAAGCCAGCATCTCACAAGCACCTTAGAGTACTTTTGAATGATAACCTAGACTGGGTTGAGATGCTTAGGACTATGCCTTGATTCAAGATTCTTTAAATCAATGCATCTGCAGTACTTGGGGCAATAAATACAAGTTGAATAACAATCAGGTTAAGTGTCAAGCTTAGAAAATCTATCTTAATCAAATCACTTGACTTGACTAACCCTAGCGAAAGCTATTATTTATGACAGTTAGTAAGTAGCTAACAGGGTTAGACAGGACCCGAACAAGATCGGTTTTATTTGGTTAGGTCCAGTCATTAGATTTGGTTCAATACAGAATTTCAATTACATACTAGCTCTAATTTACTTGTTGTAATTAGAATCAATTTTTTTTGGTATATGGCAAAGGGGGAGAGAAACAAAAGAAAGAGGGAAAATTTTTCAAAATTTTTTTTCTTCTCAAATTTTTCAAAATTTTCCATCTCTTTTTCAAAAAATAATGTAGAAAGTTCTAAGTGCTGAGTTTTCAAGTACATCTCAGTTTTCAAATACTTCAAAGTTTTTTAAGTACTTAAAAATGTTTTTAAATTGTTTTAAGTATTTCAAATTTTTTCTAAAATTTTTTAAGTACTTAAAAATGTTTTTTAATTTTTCTAAGTAATTTTTAAGTGCTTCAAATTTTTAAAGTAGTTCTATGTGCTCTTAAAAACACTTCGAAAAGGCTTCAAAACATCTAAGTGTATTTTGAAAAACATTTCTAAGGAAAATTTTTTTGGTAAACAAATTTGCCTGAGCTAAATTATTTTTCAAAAACTTGTTGGCAAATGTGCTAAGTAAATTTTTCTTAGTAAACAAATTCTTTTTGTGAAAATGTTTTTAAGCAAATTTTTCTAAGTTGGAAAATTTTTTTTCCAAGATCTCAAAATTGAAACATTGTAAGGAAAATCAGTTTTCAAAACTTGTTTAGCCTAAGTAAATTTTCAAACAAAAATTAGGCTTACAAAATCTTTTCAAAAATTGCCTAAGAGTTCTTGAGTACAATTTCTGAAAAATACTTAGTGAAAAACTTAAAGCTTTTTGCAAAACACTTAGCACATAGAAAGTTTACAAAACCCGCACGACATTGAAAATTTCAGGGGGAGAATGTGAAATTCAGGGGGAGATAAAATTCTATTGTTAGTATTATTAGATTGCTATAATATGTTGTTTAACTTAACTTTTTGAACCGTATTGCCATATATCAAAAAGGGGGACGTTGTTGGTGTCGGATGCACCAAAGTCGAACCTATGTTTTGATAATGGCAAAGGGTTCAGAAGTTAAGATTTGGTTGTGATCTAACAAAGTTACTAAGTGTGCAGGAAAGTCTTAGGTACACTAGGCACTAAGTCCTGGTTCTTTGAATTGGGCACTAAGTCCTGGCCGTGGGCTGGGCAACTAAGTCCTGACGTAAAGTTGGACAATAAGACATGGTGAGTGAAGATGGGCACTAAGACCTGGTGAGTAAAGCTGGGCACTAAGACCTGGTCAAGGATTGGGCACCTAAGACCTGGTGAGTGAAGTGTTGGTGCAGACAGCACCCAAGTCGAACCTTGGTTTTGATAATGGCAAAGGGTTCAAAAGTTAAGTATTATTTGTGATCTAATATGTTACATGAGTGTGCAGATTGATGTCCTAGCGAAGGACTGCTAGGCACCTAGCGAAGGACTGCTAGGCATCGAAACCCTAAGACATGGCGAAGGACGGCTGGGCACCTAGCGAAGGGCTGCTAGGAGTCTAAGACCTAGCGAAGGACTGCTAGGCACCAGGCGAAGGACTGCTTGGTAACAAAGACCTGGCGAAGGATTGCTAGGCACCAGGCGAAGGACTGCTTGGTAACGAAGACTTGGCGAAGGATTGCTAGGCACCAAGCGAAGGACTGCTTGGTAACGAAGACCTGGCGAAGGACTGCTAGGCACATGGTGAAGGACTGCTGGGCAAAAATCCAACCGGAGGAGCCGGTTGGCAACAGGTAAATTCACCTGAGAGGAGTAGGTGAGGACGCATTCCCCGTCGAGGGAACAGTAGGCATCGGTTTGACCTAGGGTTCCATTTAGGAGACCCAAAGTCAGAACCAAGACAGCTACGGCTGTAAAATTCCCTAACATTCTTGCTTTGTTTTGTTTGGTACTAACCCTGGATGCAGGACCGAAGGAACGAGTTTCTGCAGCTCAGAACACCCCAAAGGAGAGGGGTAGTAGCTGGGTCAGGTGCCCGGGTGGTCCCGGGTGCCCAAGGTCAAAGCCAAACATGATTTGAGCAAGAAAACGCTTCGGAAGCTCACTGGGCGAGGCACCCCCAAGCTCCCGGGTGCCCCGGATGCCTCGGGCACCCTGGGTCCAAGCCAACGAAGAAATTGGATTGAAGTTAGCTGAGAAGCCAGCAAGACCAAGTCAAGCAGGGTGCCCTCTGTGTCCCGGGCGTCCCCGTCAAACCTCGAGCCCGATCTTGGAGGGATAAGGGCTAACCGAGTTCAGGATGAAGGTTTGCGGATCGAGAGACAGGTGGAGGGTGCCCCCAGCGTCCCGGGCGCCCCCAGGTGCACTATAAAAGGGGCTCGACCCCCAAGGCTTCCAAATATAATTTTTGAACGCCTCAATACTCTTCGCTCAAGCGCTCTGCTCTGGAAACTTCTGATCTCATGGTCCTAGTGCCGACGACGACCCTATGCACCGAAGAACGATCCACACCGGTCGTCGGTAACGAAGAGTTAGATTTTTGTTTTTACTGCAATACTACTGTACAACTTCCTGTAAAACTTTGTGCATTATAGAATTGCCCGCAGTAAATGGTTAAGGACCGTGGGCCTTGGAGTAGGAGCCGACCGCGTCTCCGAACCAAGTAAAAAGCCTTGTGTTCGCATTTGTTGTTTAAATTTCCGCTGTGTATTCTCTATCTTATAATCTGAAACGGTTTTACGATATTCACCCCCCCTCTATCGTATTCTATCGATCCAACAAGTGGTATCAGAGCGGGGAAGCTCAAATTTGGTGCAACCACCAATTTGAGAGTTTTTTTCAGATTTTTTCTTCATTTTTTTAATCGAATTTGTTTCGTTAATCGAGGTTGGTGCAACACCACTCGATAAAATTTTCTTTTCTCTTCCCGCACTACTAATCCAATACCAAGTCTTGGGACGTTTTTTTTCCTCTCTTTCTTTTCAGTAATTCCTAAATGGCCATGCAAGAGGGTTTTAGTACAGCCTGACCACCACTCTTCAGTGGGGAGGATTTCTCCTACTGGAAGAGTAGGATGGAAGTCCACCTGAAAACTCAGGTGGACATGTGGATAATAATCCAGTCTGGTCTGGACATCCCTAAAAATGCTGACGGAGTGCCACAATCCTACACTGAATGGGATACCGCCCTAAAAAGGAAAATTGAAGTCGATGCCAAAGCAACCTAAACACTTCAATGCAACCTAACCAAAGAGGAACTGAACCGGGTAGGTCCATTCAACAGTGCAAAGGAACTCTGGGGTAAGCTAATTGAGTTGCACGAAGGAACCTCTGACACTCGAATCAGCAAAAGGGACCTTCTACTGAACAAGCTGTATACCATCAAGATGAACGACATCGAATCTGCAGCTCAGCTCCATGCCAGAATTCAGGAGCTGATGAACGGTCTACACACCATCGGTCACAAGGTAGAGAACCGTGACCTGATCAAGTATGCTCTTAACGCCTTCCTTAGAAATACTTTGTGGGCATCTATGGTAGATGTGTACAAAGTTTCAAGGGATTTGTCTCAAATTAAACTAGATGAATTATTTTCAAAACTCGAATTACATGAACAGACTAACTGCAATCTGGCCGAGAAAGGCATTGCTTTTGTTGCAGGTAAAACTGGAAAGATGACCAAGAAGAAACCTCAACTTGCACCCGAGTCTGATTCAGACTCAGACTCAGACGATAACGAAGGAGATCAACCTAAGCTGGTTCAGCTAGCTCGGGACTACTAAAAAGAACTAAAAAACCAGACCAACAGAAGGAAAGCCAACCGAAGACAGGAAAAACCAGCTGAACCTTCAAAGGAGAAGAACAAACCAAATGTGACCTATTACGAGTGCAAAAAGAAGGGTCACTACAAGACGGAATGCCCCAATCTGAAGGAAACAAAGAAGACAAAAAAGAAGAAGGCCCTTCAGGCAACGTGGGATTCGGACGAATCCTCGTCCGAAGAAGAAGAAGAGGCCCCACAATCAAACCTGCTAGCTCTGACGGCCTCAGAAGAAATCGAAACCGAATCAGAATCGGAGCCGAAAGACGGAAAACTCTCATTTTCAGAGGATGGCGAAATCACTGTAAGTGGGTTTTCTAAAAGTCAATTATCCGAATTAATTGCGTATCTTTCTCGTAACTTGGCGAAAGCCAAAATCAGAGTTGAGTCCCTCTGACAGGAAGTAAAACTCCTTAAAGAGGGAGCTGGCTTTGGATCATTAACTAAGAAGGTTCAAGAAGGAACCTCTACTCAAGTTGAAAAACTTGAGAAAGAGAACTCCTCCTTGAAAACTCGAGTCAAGGACCTTAGAGCAGCCTTAGAAAGGTTCACTTCTGGTTCCAGAGGTCTTGACATGATCCTTGAAAAATAGAAGTCGGTTCTAAATCGATCCGGGTTAGGCTATTGAACCAAGTCTAGACAAAGATCATACTATACTGTACTGAATCAATCTAGACCTAAAATTCAGGCATGGGTACCCAAACTGTGCTTGAACAAACAAACTGGATCAAATCAGTATTGGATCCCCAAGGACAAGATTCACATCTTGCCAAACCATTATCGTGGCTTTAGTCCAGGGGGAGCCAAATTAAAAATAATTTTCATAGTTAGATAAATTTCTATTTTTGTTTGCATGATTGCTTGTTTATTTATTTTCTATAATTTATCATGTTTAGATTTAGGACTGGTTAGATTAAGGATTGAACCAATTAACTGAGATTTGAACAATCTAGTATTGGGTGGCGGTGAGATAATAGTACGTTAGGGAAGCCTCTTCTAAGAAGATCAAGTATACATTACTTGGTCTCTTTAGATTGGTGAAACTAGCCGAAGCTACCGATCCAAGACCCAAACTAGTTAGACCAGAAATTTTCAAAAAGTAATTTTGAAAATGAAATTTCATTAAAAGGCTTTGTCAAGGAAAGGGTTGATGATCCAATAAGGCTACGGCCAAAGAAGGCCTAGTGCCTCGCCAAGACCTGGAAGCCAATTTTTGAAATTCAAATTCAAATTATTCTTTGTCAAATTCAAATCAAACATAAATTTTCAGTCAATTGTAGATTCAAACACTCTTTTTCAAAATAAATTCAAAATAATTGTTTTCAAAATTAATTAAAATTTTCAAAATAAATCATGATTTTTCAAAATAATTCTATCTATCGAAAACCTGTCTCACAAAAACCCATAAGGCAAGCGTGATTGACAACTCTAGAATGGGTGAGATGGTGAAATTTAACTTAACTAAAATTCATTCAATCCCTGTACTGTTGTTCCTGTAGTTTAGAATAGAATTGACCAAATTATTGCTTGGTTTAATACTAGTCAAACCATGGTCAAAGTAGTCAAACCATGGTCATAGTAGTTAAACCATGGTAAAATGGTCAAACTGGTCAACAACGCATCTAAATTGTCAAATCCACACAGCCCGGGTGCCCGTGACTCCTCGGGCGCCCCCCCCCACTCCTTTCAATTCGTTCAAGGCAGAAAAACTGCCATGTCTTCCTAACCAGGGCGCCCAGACCATTACGGGCGCCCCCAGGACCAGTCAAAGGCAACAAAGCTGTCATCCCTTTCTGACTAGGGTGCCTGGGCCATCACGGGCGCCCCCATCCAGCAGCAGGTCACTGCTAAAAGCAGTGACCATCTGACCCAGGCGCCCGGGAGCTCCTGTGCGCCCGAGCTAAAACACTTACATAAGCCACCCGAACCTCCTCATTTTGCCACACCCAAAACACCTCTCTTCTCCAACTCTTCTCCTTCCAAGGCGACCTAACACCCCCCGAGTGACCTTCATCCTCCCTCAACCTTGACCATGCCTCCCCGAACGGCTACTCGGTATGATTTTTCTTACGCATTTTGTTAGTGACATGAGAGAAGTGTCCTAAGGCAATCGCCTTATGATTGCAATCATTATTTTATAAATGAATATTCACTCTTTGAGTATACATGTTTGTGTATTTGATTGTGATATTAAACTCATTTACTGAATGCCCGCAATACAATTCACAGCATGAGAGAATTTATGATGAATTCACAACTAGTGATTATCTCTACATGTGCAATTGTGAAGTATTGAAATTGTCCCAAGTCGATGAATTGATAAATACGGACACTATCAATTCTGTTGAGACTAGCATGGGTAATTCTCTAATCAGCTGATTCTCACTAGCTGGTGACATTGAGATGTCCGGAGATAAACATGAATGCTAGTTAAGGGAACTAGTTCATTGGAGTGACTGGCTGTAAAACTTCATATGGTAGTCTATATATAGATATGTAAGTGAAGTTCTTACTGCAGCTTAAGTGCGATGTTCCTTTGACTTGCGGTGTTCAAGTCATCTTGGTCATGGAGACTTATACTTTGACATCTTAAGCAAGCATCTCCAAGGAGGTGTGGACCCAGGATGGTTGGGTATAAGCCGAATTGCCCGAAGATGTTTGAACAGCCTACAAAGGATTCACCACTCCTTGCGAGGAGATGTATACCAGAGGCCTATCGTCAGATTGTTACTTGAAGCCTCTGGCCAGAGTATGACATGTTCAGAGTATGAATCTCTTAAATACATCAGAGTAATTAGAATCTGTAGGATGAGAAAACGTTACTTGGGCAAGGTGTGACGTAGTCAGCCTAGTGGGGACTGACACACATAGACAATGTCATGAACCAAGTGGGTATAAGATGGTGAAGGGAATGGGGCACGATTTATTATAGCTGCTGAAGGGTTTCAGAATTGTTTCAGAGGTCAACCGTTGATCTTTCGATTAATTGGGGATCATGATGTACTACTAGGTGCCACTCATGATCGTTCTATAATTGATTAATTATAGATGACCAACATAAATCGAAAGCCTATTTAATCCCACGCACTACGAGTATTCCAAGGGATTTAAAACGAGTTGAAAATTGGATTTTCCAATCAAGAGAGATTATGTTTGGTTGAGCCAAATGATAAGTCGAATTTGAATTTTTCAGAGACGCATCGGAAGCGTAAAATGGCTAAGTCTTTTGAAGACTTAATAGATGAATTAAATAAGTTTAATTCATTGGGGCTTGGCTTGGATGGGCCGGCCAAAGAGGGCCTCCATCCTCTTTGCTTGGCCGGCCACAACAAGGGGAGAGAACCAAGTTTTGGTTCAATTTATAAAATAAACCAAGTGTGGTTTGTTTTATAAAATTATGGATGATATAAATTTTTATATAATAAACCAAGGTTTGGTTTATTTTTCATGGAAATTAAAATGAACCATGGATTGGTTTATTTTATAAAATCAATCATGGATTGATTTACCATGATAAGGAAATTTATTCCATAAGAGAGAAGAGACTTGATTGATTTTTTATCATGAATTAAAATATGATTTTAACCATGATACAAAATCAAACTTGGCATGATGGAATAAGTTATTCCATATTTAAGAGGCTTGATGGTTGAGAGGTCACTATATAAAGGACCCAAGGCAAGGCTTGAGTGATAATCATAGAGATGAAGGCATAGGCTCTCTCCCTCTCTTTCTCTCCTTCCCTTCTCCTCTTCGTGCAGTGCGCCAACCAGCCCCAAGAAGGAGCACCAGCCGGCCATCCTTTTGTGGTTAGTCTTCCGACTTCTCTCTTGGTTTTTCTTGTCGCGTTCTCGGAGAATCTAGTAGTTCTCGAGAACACGAAACTCTTGGCTTTGCGAAGTCATGCCGAAGATACTCGACGTGGACGCGAATAGAGGCGGATCTTCCAAGGGACGCTTACGGTTGGATCTCGTCCCTTCCTTTGAGTTACGCGAGGTAATACGTAAATTAGTTTATATTTTTGCAAAATTTTAAATATATGATCATGTCTACACAAGATAAAATTGCATGCTTAGATGTGTGGTTAAATGATTTAGAGAAATTATTTATGCTAAACCTTCCGCTGCACGTAATTAATTTTGAAATTACGAACCCGCATCTATGTCAACATGCACCCGGTCCCAGTAGTGGCATCAGAGCTGAGGTTTGTGTTCGACATAATCATATAATTGTTTTGCGGAAAGCTTTATCATGATCTCAATTTTAAAAAATTTTCAATTATGGAAACTTTCCAATTATGGTAAATTTTTTATTTAGGAATTTCAAAGTTTGGAAATCCTCTTGAAATTTCGCAAACTTTTGAAATATCTCTGTTTCTGAAATTTTATGATAATTGTGAAAACTTTCCATTTTTGGAAACTTTCCAATTTTAGAAATTTTCTATTTTGGAAATACGTAAGTTTTCTTTCTACCAGAAACTTAATATTATTCTGAAAACCTTTTATTTTTGGAAACTTTCCATTTATGGAGAGCTCGTAATTTTGGGCACTTTCTTTCAAGAAAGTCTAGACAAATTATGGGAATATTAATTGGCATTTAAATTTATAATGGGAAATTAAATTATTTATAAAATTCTTTATTTTGGATTGAGCCTCGGGGAGCCGTCCAATTTAAAGTTAGTTGTTATAATTAAATTTCCTAAATTGAATTTAAATTGTCAAATGTTTAATTTGGATTGAGTCTCGGGGAGCCATCCAAATTAAGTTATTGATATTAATTTTCATAAATAAAATATGTGATCAAATCTTGAAAATTTTTGAAGTGATTCTCAAATGATAATTTCCTTATTTGATTTATGAGGTGATGCTCTTACATATTATTGTCTCCAAAATTAATTAGGAAAATTGTTTCCTATAGAATATATTTTCTTAAATAAGATTTTCATGAAAATAATATGTGGTTGAATTAAGGGAATCTGTCTCTTAATTTAATAAGATTTGATTTAGAGAAATCAAAGTTTTAAACATATTATTTCTGAAATTGATTATGATAATTTAGGAAATTGTTTCCCAAAATAATTCCTTGAATAAAGTATGAAATTAGAATTAGGAAATCCGGTTCCTAATTCAATTAATGAGACTTGATAAATTAAGTCACATACATACTTTATTAAGGAAATCGTTAGAACATGACATAATTATATATCATGAATAAAAGAAAAGGATGAGACCCAAAACCTCTTACAAAATTTTAAGGCCAACACCTTCCATTAATATGGTTAGAATCGGAGTTTTATTTCTCGTTTGGGTTGATGGACACATCCATGCCCGGCTTGAACCTCAACATGTTCAAACCATGGAATAAGTTTATGATTAATATAGTTGGAGTCAGAGGTCAATCCTTAGTTTTGTTTGTTGGACACATCCAAGCCTGACTAAGCGGTTGAATGAGCTCCAACCATATTAAAACTATTTCTTGATTAATGGGTCAGCCTTAAGCTTGGAGCATCGATTTGTTGTGCCACAGCCAAGGTCGATGTAAAGAGAGGTGCAGTTGAGTGCTATGTATATTGTTGCATACTTGTTAATGAGTTAACAACCCAATGTTTTATGCAAACATTCAATTAGTTGATAGCATAATGTGATAGTTACATATATGTGATGTGTAATCGGTATAATTACCTACCTTCATAGCTAAGAATAACTTGATGGACTCTAGCCATAGTTGTTCTTATCTATAGTTGGATATCAACCTATTTGGAGATGTTCTTACGATCTCCCGAATTGATAAAAAGGGTTATTCAATTCGAAAAAATAAATAGGATTTAATTAATGTATATTGATGCATTCTTTATCATTCTCATCACATAACCTCAATTTGTATTTCTAGGATAATCACCTGATCATGTCTTCTCTGAATTTGCGTTCCATTTTGGACACCAATAAGCTGACTGGGCCAAACTTCATGGACTGGCTTCGAAACCTGAGAATAGTCCTCAAGGCAGAAAAGCTTACTTATGTCCTTGAAGAACAACTTCCCAACCATCCTCCTGATGATGCAACTCCAGACCAGTTAGTGGCCTATCAGAAACATGTGGCCGATTCTAAACTTGCGAGTTGCATCATGCTGGCCGCTATGGTACCTGAGCTACAAAAGCAGCATGAGCATATGGATGCTCATACCATCGTCTTCCATCTTCATGTGCTGTTTGACGAGCAGGCGAGATCCGAAAGGTTTGAGGTCTCCAGACTCCTCTTCACCTCTAAGATGCTGGAAGGCACTTCTGTTTTACAGTTTGTGTTGAAGATGTTGGGGTACATTGAGCAACTAGGCACACTCGAATTTGCAATGGATCACGAACTATGTATTGACTTAATTCTGTATTGTTTGCCCAAGAGTTACTCATAGTTTGTGATGAACTATCGGATGAACAAACTGGAGACTACCATTCCTGAGTTGCTTAACCTGCTGAAGACTGTAGAACCTTCTGTAAAGTAGGATCAGAAGACGGTACTGTTAGTTGGTTCCTCAAAGAAAGGCTCTAAGAGGAAGCCCAAAGAACAAAATAAGGGAATGAAGAAAAAGGCCAAAAATATTGAAAAAGCACCAAAAGACACTTGCCATCACTGAGGCAAGGAGGGTCATTGGCGAAGAAACTGCAAGGTTTATCTTGAGTCCCTGAAGAAGAAGGCATCCGATGCTCCATCCTCTTCAGGCATCTTCGTTATTGAATGTCACTCTATTTACTCGGACACTGACAGGGCCCAAACTATGTGTCACGAATGTGGGCCTCAAATTTAAAATTTATAAATGAATAACTGGAAACCCTTTTACAATCAAAAGTATGAAAAGCGTAGTAAAGGGGCCACAGGTCGTATTTTTCTCGGGGCTAGTTGACGTTGTTTGATTCGCGCTTGTATTTAGATGTCGTTTGTGTTTTCAGGTTTCAAATAAAAATTTAGGTTTAGGGGGTTGCAAACATGAAATGAAATCGCAATGAAAATAAATGAACTCAACTAAATGAGCTAAACAAAGTAAATGCCAATCAATAACTCAACCAAATGGAAACCCAATTAACTTAATTGAATCTGTAAACAATCTGATTTAAGTGTAAACCAATTGCAGATTAATTGGATCCAAACAATGTTAAGTAATCTAAAACAAATCACTACAAGTCACTGCCTACCTAACTTGACTCTAAATGCAAGCAACAACTTGATACCACAATGAGGAAAGTTGCTGTGCCAAATGGGTTTAACTTCATCTCAATTGGAACTCAAGACAACTAAGTGCTCATCAAACTGACCACAAATCAGAAATGAGGTTTCACTTGACACAACCTTGTAGAAGTACATTGATCATGACATGCAGGATAAGTGCCTAAATCTGATACTAACTGTAGAAGGGAATACTACAATTTAGGCATGTGACAGAGATTTGAAGGAAGAAGTGCAGAACCTATTGGGATGCAGAATTCCCAATTAAACTAATATAGAACATGACTGCAGATTTTCTCAGATGCTTCCAGCAACTTGAAAACGGAATGGCAGATTCCTGATACAAACTGCAGAACTTGCAGAAATAAAACTGCAAAATTTCAGAAACTTAAAGGCAGGGATGCAGCTATGAACTGATGTCAAAGCAACCCAGCAGCTGATGTGAAACAAATGAATGTGAAATCAACAACTCGGATGCAGGATTCATTAACCAATATATGCAGAAACAAGCTCTAGCAAAACAGAATTCAGAAACCAAAATGATGAGCAGAAATGAATGAATGCAGGGCTGAAACTTTCAGATTTCGTTTGTAAAAATTCAGATCATGAAGTTGATATGGAGCTACGGTTCAGAAACAAACTAACTGCAAATTAAACTAGATTCAAGTTCAACAATTCACTAATGCAATTTTCAGAAACTTGATATGATGCGCAGGACAGAACTGAGTTATGAACTGATAGTGTGAAGAATTGGTTCAATTGCGGAAGTAAAACAGAGGCAAACTGAGCAAAAAGTGCAAAAAGAATGCTAAATACGAAACATCTTAAATCAATTGTATTGTCTAACTAAATGTTGTCTACAATTGCAGGCATCAAACCTAATCACAAACTGAATTCGAAACAAATGGCAGAAATCAGAAATACTTGGCACCAAGCTTTTGAGTTGGCACGCAACAATTAACAGAAAAACGAATTGAAATTGGATTCGATTGTTCACTAAACAAGTTCCTAAACTATTTAACTAGAAGGATTGAACCCTAATTAAACATAAACTAATCAGAAATGAGATTACAGCAACTAAAAACAAATTCAGAAACAGGAACGTGAAGTTGAAATGAGATTACAGCTAGAAAACTCAAATTAAACGATTTAAACTACTCCTCAACTCTCCCTAAGCTCAAATTCTTCTTGGTCGTCAAGCAAGAGCTGGCTTCGAACCCCTAGGCTCAGCAAATCAGTGGAAATTAGATTGGATTAGTGAACTCTGCGCAAGCTGGGAATTTCCAATCCAAACGCTTCGATCTCAGTTTGTTTAGCTTCGATGATGAATTGGGAAGCTTCTGAGCTCACCTGAGAACCCCTACAAGCTGCCCAGAAGCTCGAAAATGGTTTGTGGATGAGATTTCAGCGGTCAGACCACAGAGCCACCGAAACCCTCAAATAACTATGTCCGGTGCGAATTCGAGCTTAATTCTCCAACCAAACTGACCTCCAAAGATCCAGAAGATGATCTTGATGAAGAATCGAAGGGTCGCGCCCCGGAAATGGAGAAAAACACTACTGCAGGACTGAAGAACTCGAAGAACCTACTGTAGCGGCGGAGACGCGACAGGGAAGAACAGGGCAGATTTTTGCTTAAGTAGTAACCAACGGACGGCTCAGATTGATCGGAGGAGATCCAACGGTAGATCTTAGTCTGATTTGAGCCAAACTTTTATGATGATGATCTGGGGTCGGGATCTGCCTTGTGGTTGCTCGGATCCTCCAGATTTGCAACGGATGGTCCAGATCAACTCAATCTGTGAATGGACGCTCTAGAGCCCTCCAAGCATGATCCAACGGTTGATTTAGCTCTGATTGTGATGAAACCTTCAGATCTTGATCATAGAGCTTGATCAACTCTAACCCTAGCTCGGATTGCTTCAGATCGTCCCGGATGGCTCAGATCTAGCCACTCTTGAATCGGACGGCCCGGATTTATTGTAAGCTTGATAATTCGATCCGGTTCACATCCGACTCAAGTTTGACCCAGTATGCCCTAGGTCCAGGATCCTTTCATGCCTACAAAAATATATCAGAAAATTAGTGGCCAAATAATCCAAAAATGTGTAATTTTGCAATTAAGTCCAAAATAAGATAAAGTTCCAAAACCTAGGGTAAAATCATAATTAAGCAATAAAAACATGGGTCAAACATGGATTTTAGCAATTAAAATAATCAATAAAATGGTGCTTATCAACTCCCCCACACTTAACCTTGAGCGTCTCGCGAAACTACTAAATATGCATCCCCTAGATTTTCTTAAGCATAATTAGAAACAAATGAAAAGAAATTACCTAAGGTTGTCAATTCTCATAAATCTAAGCTCTATGGATTAGTATCTTATCCTTAAATCAACAACTTGGCCTTTTCATCTATCATGAGTCATTGAGATGAATTTAACTCACTAGCCTTTCAAGGAAAAATTTGGTGGCTCTCTTCTTAAGTTCTAACTTGATAATGGAAGTGGAGCTCACTCAAACACACATGCTTCTTGCACTACCATAGGCTTGCTTATTATCTAATCTCCACCATTAATCATGAATAGGATCAACAACTATAAAAACAAATGAAAACATGGAAAATGGTAAGAAATGGAATAAAAATCAAGGAAATGGAAAATGGATGGAGTGGGAAACTTGGTTGCTCAAAAATGTTTCCAATGTGATTTGCCCCATCTTAACAGTCCTCTAATGATATCAAAAGTATGGTGGAGTGAAACTTGAATAAATTTCTTTGATTTGGATGAAAAACCCTTCCTTGGTCTAATGTGCCAAATTGCCTTTTGTGTGCCAACTTTGCTTTCTTTTCTTTTCTCTTTCTCTTGGTCAGCTACTGAATTCATTTTCTGGTTTCTTTTCCTCTAGTGGATTAGATACATTCCTATACCTACTGCCTTGATTTATAGCCTCAAAAACTCAAATTGGGCTGCAAGTTGGTACAAGGCTGCCTTGATAGCATTTCTATTGGTTTTCCTCCTTTCATAACTGAATTTTTAGCTTAATTCAACTTGCTGCTCTCCAAAACCTCTTGGGCTTTGAGTGGTGTTTGTTCTGAGTCCTTTTCAGCTTTCTTTGCAGCAGCCTCATTAATTCCAACTCAATCCATCTTCACTTCAATCTCTGCACTGCATACAATTCCTACACTAGCACTTTACTGATTTTTCCAGCTTCTTATATCCTTTCGGCAGCTCAGAATTTCTGCTTTAATGTGCCAATTCAGCATCCAAGGTGGCAGCTTCTCAAGTTGCTGATTTCTCCAACAATTAACATCAAGAGCACTTGCTTCAAATAGTAGTGGAGAAGTCAAGGGTTCCATTCGAAATTCAAATCAGCACATTGAATTCAACCCTCTTCTTCATTGCATTTTCATAGCTTCGAATATTCTAGCATCCAAATTCCTTTCTTGTTCTGATAGGCTGGGATGTGCTTACAATTTGTGATACCTTCACACACTTCAATTCATAATTCACAGCCCTTGAAAAATCAAATTCACTTCCAATTGATACCAAACTGCTTGCATGGAAATAGTCCACTCTGATTTCCTTTCTTTTCCAAACTGTTTTCTCAGCTTCTAATGCAGGACTTGACAACAGCTCCATCAAGAATTCTACCATAGTTCAGCCATGTTTACAGCCCTTCTGCTTTTCAGAATTTCGAAGTCCCACTGTAATTCAGCTCAGATTTTTAGCTTTTTTACAGCTTCTATGCAGCTGCAATTCTCTGCAATCTTTTGATACTTTCAGCTTGTGCCAGCTTTTGTCAACTTACAGCTTACTCCCTTTTCAGTTTATATCATCTCAGCAGCCACAAATCACTCTCGGCAGATTACAAACTCTGATTTTCAGTATTGCTGAAATGCAGTTCAAAATTGGTCAGTTTCAGATGCAAGTTTATGCCAGCTTCTTCTCAGCTTTAATTCCAATTTCATCAGCCCTTCAATTCATCTTTTCTTCAGATTAGCTACAGATTCCAGCACTTTCCGTGAGCAACATTTATGAATTTACAGCCAAGAGAACTTCCCTTCAGCTTCAAGTTAAAACAATTTCTGCACAAACTGTTTTGGCACTCTATATGTTTTTTTTTTCTTCATTTCGCATTTCACTTCTCAATTCTTCCCAATACATGTTCCCCTATACTTCTTCTACAAATTTCAGCAGTCTTGCAACTCACTTTCATTCAATTTGTTTCATTCATCCACTCCAAGTCACTGTCGGCAGATTTAAATTTTTCCTTCAAACTTGTTTTGATAGCTTGCAATTTTCAATTTGTTTCAGCTCTTAAATTCTACACAACTACAGTTCATCTTGATTTGTATTGGCACAGCTCTTAAATTTGCTGCATTTAAATAGAACCTCTGCCCGCAGCAGCTCTCCTTGCTGTTTTGCTCAGAATTCCCGGCTTCTCAGCTCTTCTTAACTTCATTTCAGAATTAACAGCTTCCATTCAGTTTATTTTCAGCTGCTCCAAATTCAATTCAGATCTCCCTTGCCTCAATTCAGATCTTTCAGCTTCTTTTCGGCTTTGTTCAGTCTTCAGAGCTACTGATTTTCCTTTACATAACTGCAATTGCGTGCTATTTAGTCCTTGGCACAAAAATTTCTTCTTCATCAACCAATTTGAGCTTGACCATGTAAGCTTGGATCTTTAAAGTATGATAAAGACTCTAGAGATTCTCCACTTGCTTCCATCCTCTTGCTCATTTTCGAAATTCAAATTCAACTCACCTGGCATCTTTTGGCTTCAACTTGGCAAAAAAAAATTTTCTTTTTGACATGAAATACATCCAAAACTTTAGTCACTCCCCCACACTTAAATCTTTGTCCGTCTCGGGCAAAATAGCATTAAGAAAACATCCCAAGCAAACAAATCCATAGAAAAATTGGGGTTAAGATTAGGAAATAAGTAAAGAAAAATGGATTGAACATGATTTTTGCCAAAATTGATATAGAAAGGCAACCAAGGTGATTAGTCTCTATAGATGTGATCCAATCATTGAAATATGATTTTGATAGAACCTAGGCAAGTTCTAGAATACAATAACATAGGTGTATCACAAAATAAGGCTAATCTCACTAGGTAAAAATAATCCATCTCAAATTCTCAATTAAGAATCTAAAGCAAAATCGTACTCAAGCATCCAAGATTTCATCCATGAACTCAAACCCTAAGTTTTGACAACTAAATTTAATTTATTTTCCAAAAGACTCTAAAATGCTATTGAGATAACCTAAGGATACATTTATTCCTAGAAACATGAAAATGTGCTAAAACAAAAGATATGGTATTTACAATGACTCCTATGCATTCTATTCTACTCATGCATTTATTAGCAAGGACTCAATTTAAAGGAAAATTCTAGAAGTCATAGCAGTGAAAGAAAATGCTAGAAAAGAAAATATAAGAAAGAACAATCTCCCCTTTATTTCTGGTGGACGGAGTCGATCCAGAAGAAGCCTCCATCGTGGTAGTGGAGGTGTCTGGGTGGCTGGGAGAATTAAGACTCCCCCACACTTGAACTTTGCAAAAAATTGCTCTGGTGGCCTAAGGCGATTCAGGTTTAAGATCCAATGAAGGAATGGAGGGCTATGGATTAAAGTAAGATCTTCTCCTCCTTCTTGATGCCTTTCAGAAGTTCTTCCAGGAGTTTGAAGTTTGTTCAGTTGGAGTACCCACTCTTGAAGTCTTCTGGACCCTGTAAAATAATGTAATACCTCTCTCAAGCGTACAGGGTCAGAAAGAAATAAAATAAATTCAGTCTCTGCATGAATTGAATCCAAAACTGCATCATATTCAATTAAATCAAATTTTGCGGTCTCAATAAATTTTTCACAATTATTTCCTCCAACATTTGCATCCAAAAACTCATCACAATTAATAAAATCAATCCTTGGCACTTCAAAAAAATATCACAATTATTTTCTATCAGGGATGTATCAAGCAATTTATCACAGCCAATAAAATCAATTCTAGGTGCCTCAATGAATTTTTCACAATTATCTCCAGCATAAGATATATCTACAGACTCATCACAAAAATCAACATCAAGTCTAGGCACTTCTAAAAATTTTTCACACTCAGCATTTCCATCTAATGTAACACCACATGCTTCATTTTCAACAAATTTAACACTAGGTACCTCTAGGGATTTTTCATAATCAAATTCTACAAGAGATGCATCCCTAGGTGTATTAAAAACAATAGAATCAGTTTGAGGTACCTCAATACAATTTTCAGAAAATTTTGGGGTAGTATTTACCTGATCATGCTGAAAAATACCTGCAGGTTTTACAGAAGTAGATGTAGTTGTGTTCTCCTCCTGGTCAAGTAATTGCTCCTCTTCAGCCTCAAGCTCTGGTGGACACTCAACTGGAACAGGTGATCCTTGGGTTCTTGCTTCCACCATGCAAGTCCCTACACTTTCTGATAATTGTGGTGGTCCCTGGGGCTTAGTGCATTCCCCTACACTTATGGAATCATCTCCCATGCATGTTTCCTCAACCATTCCTGTATCAACCAAATAAGAAAAATTAGGACCTTCAATAATACTATAATCACAAAATAAAAGATGAGAATGGTCCTGTGAAATTGGAATGGGTGATTCTTGGGGCTCTGTGCAATCCCCTACACTCTCAATCCTATCCTCTGAATTTTCTGATGCATCAATCAATATAGGTGGTTCCTGGGGCTCTGTGCAATCCCCTGCACCTATGGAATCATCTGATTGTTCTAATCTTTGGGCTTTTATCTGATTCAATCGATCTTGCATGTTTTGAAACCATTGTTGTTGTTGTTCTTGAAAAGTTTGCTGTTGTTGTTGGATTTGTTGACACATCTCCATAATCCTTTGGTGTAGAGCCTCATCCCAATCAGGATCATCAAAACCTCCTTGGTTAGTGTGGAACCCCTGTTGGTCTTGAAATGGAAAATGGGGCTGCTGAAGTCCAGGAGGAGGCTGTGCATGCTGAAATGGAAACTGTTGGGGCTGCTCAAATAGATGAAATGACTGATTAAATTGCTGAATATTTGGTTCACAAGTTGGTGGAGATGGCTGAAAAATGTAGCCCTGAAAATCTTGAATCTGAGGTTGAAATTGTGGTGGTGAACACTGAAATTGAGTGGGCTGAAAATTCTGGTTGCAAGGGTCAAATTGCTGTGGAAATTGTAATGGTTGCTAGAAATTCAAATTATCTTGGTACCCTTGCTGAATTCCTTGAAAAGGTGATTGATCTTGTTGACAAGGTTGCTGAAAATTGGGCTGAAATTGTTGAAATGGTTGCTCAAACTAGGGCTGAAAACTCTGGAATGGCGGCTGCCCGTTCTGAAATTGTGGCTGGAAATTTGGTTGATTTTGCTGAAAATTTTGGAAAGGCTGAAAAAACTGATCTGTTGACTGATTTAATGGTTGGTTCTGCTGAAACTGTGGACACGGCTGCTGGTAAGTAGATGAAAACATTTTGAACCTGCAGCCCTATCACAAATCAAACAAGAAAAATGGTAGTACCCGTATACAAAAGCTAAAGCAAAATAAAATAGAACCCAATGATATGTCCAAAGGCATTCAAGCAAAAATCAAACAAATCAACTAGTTGTTTCCCCGGCAACGGCGCCAAAAATTTGACAGGGCCCAAACTATGTGTCACGAATGTGGGCCTTAAATTTAAAATTTATAAATGAATAACTGGAAACCTTTTTACAATCAAAAGTATGAAAAGCGTAGTAAAGGGGCCACAGGTCGTATTTTTCTCGGGGCTAGTTGACGTTGTTTGATTCGCGCTTGTATTTAGGTGTCGTTTGTGTTTTCGGGTTTCAAATAAAAATTTGGGTTTAGGGGGTTGCAAACATGAAATGAAATCGCAATGAAAATAAATGAACTCAACTAAATGAGCTAAACAAAGTAAATGCCAATCAATAACTCAACCAAATGGAAACCCAATTAACTTAATTGAATCTGTAAACCATCTGATTTAAGTGTAAACCAATTGCAGAGTAATTGGATCCAAACAATGTTAAGTAATCTAAAACAAATCACTACAAGTCACTGCCTACCTAACTTGACTCTAAATGCAAGCAACAACTTGATACCACAATGAGGAAAGTTGCTGTGCCAAATGGGTTTAACTTCATCTCAATTGGAACTCAAGACAACTAAGTGCTCATCAAACTGACCACTAATCAGAAACGAGGTTTCACTTGACACAACCTTGTAGAAGTACATTGATCATGACATGCAGGATAAGTGCCTAAATCTGATACTAACTGTAGAAGGGAATACTACAATTTAGGCATGTGACAGAGATTTGAAGGAAGAAGTGCAGAACCTATTGGGATGTAGAATTCCCAATTAAACTAATGTAGAACTTGACTGCAGATTTTCTCAGATGCTTCCAGCAACTTGAAAACGGAATGGCAGATTCCTGATACAAACTGCAGAACTTGCAGAAATAAAACTGTAAAATTTCAGAAACTTAAAGGCAGGGATGCAGCTATGAACTGATGTCAAAGCAAACCAGCAGCTGATGTGAAACAAATGAATGTGAAATCAACAACTCGGATGCAGGATTCATTAACCAATATATGCAGAAACAAGCTCTAGCAAAACAGAATTCAGAAACCAAAATGATGAGCAGAAATGAATGAATGCAGGGCTGAAACTTTCAGATTTCGTTTGTAAAAATTCAGATCATGAAGCTGATATGGAGCTACGGTTCAGAAACAAACTAACTGCAAATTAAACTAGATTCAACCTCAACAATTCACTAATGCAATTTTCAGAAACTTGATATGATGCGCAGGACAGAACTGAGTTAAGAACTGATAGTGTGAAGAATTGGTTCAATTGCGGAAGTAAAACAGAGGCAAACTGAGCAAAAAGTGCAGAAAGAATGCTAAATACGAAACATCTTAAATCAATTGTATTGTCTAACTAAATGTTGTCTACAATTGCAGGCATCAAACCTAATCACAAACTGAATTCGAAACAAATGGCAGAAATCAGAAATACTTGGCACGCAAGCTTTGGAGTTGGCACGCAACAATTAACAGAAAAATGAATTGAAATTGGATTCGATTGTTCACTAAACAAGTTCCTAAACTATTTAACTAGAAGGATTGAACCCTAATTAAACATAAACTAATCAGAAACGAGATTACAGCAACTAAAAACAAATTCAGAAACAGGAACGTGAAGTTGAAATGAGATTACAGCTAGAAAACTCAAATTAAACGATTTAAACTACTCCTCAACTCTCCCTAAGCTCAAATTCTTCTTGGTCGTCAAGCAAGAGCTGGCTTCGAACCCCTAGGCTCAGCAAATCAGTGGAAATCAGATTGGATTAGTGAACTCTGCTCAAACTGTGCAAGCTGGAAATTTCCAATCCAAACGCTTCGATCTCAGTTTGTTTAGCTTCGATGATGAATTGGGAAGCTTCTGAGCTCACCTGAGAACCCCTACAAGCTGCCCAGAAGCTCAGAAATGGTTTGTGGATGAGATTTCAGCAGTCAGACCACAGAGCCACCGAAACCCTCAAATAACTCTGTCCGGCGTGAATTCGAGCTTAATTCTCCAACCAAACTGACCTCCAAAGATCCAGAAGATGATCTTGATGAAGAATCGAAGGGTCGCGCCCCGGAAATGGAGAAAAACACTGCTGAAGAACTGAAGAACTCGAAGAACCTACTGTAGCGGCGGAGACGCGACAGGGAAGAACTGGGCAGATTTTTGCTTAAGTAGTAACCAATGGACGGCTCAGATTGATCGGAGGAGATCCAACGGTAGATCTTGGTCTGATTTGAGCCAAACTTTTATGATGATGATCTGGGGTCAGGATCTGCCTTGTGGTAGCTCGGATCCTCCAAATTTGCAATGGATGGTCCAGATCAACTCAATCTGTGAATGGACGCTCTAGAGCCCTCCAAGCTTGATCCAACGGTTGATTTAGCTCTGATTGGGATGAAACCTTCAGATCTTGATCATAGAGATTGATCAACTCTAACCCTAGCTCGGATTGCTTCAGATCGTCTCGGATGACTCAGATCTAGCCGCTCTTGAATCGGACGGCCCGGATTAATTGTAAGCTTGATAATTCGATCCGGTTCACATCCGACTCATGTTTGACCCAGTATGCCCTAGGTCCAGGATCCTTTCATGCCTACAAAAATATTTCAGAAAATTAGTGGCCAAATAATCCAAAAATGTGTAATTTTGCAATTAAGTCCAAAATAAGATAAAGTTCCAAAACCTAGGGTAAAATCATAATTAAGCAATAAAAACATGGGTCAAACATGGATTTTAGCAATTAAAATAATCAATAAAATGGTGCTTATCAGACACCTGGGTACTTGATACTGGGTATAGCTCACATATATGTAATGACATACAGGGGCTAAGGAATAGAAGAAGACTCGTCAAGGGAGAAGCGAATTTGCGAGTTGGAAATGGAGCAAAGATTGCTGCAGTTGCCATCGGAACATATTTGCTAAAGCTCCCTACTAGACTTGTCTTAGAATTGGATAATTGTTATGTTGTTCCTTCGTTAATAAAGAACATTGTATCTATTTTATGCTTGAATGAAAAGGGTTATCATTTAACTTTTAGTAACAATTGCTGTTACATAACTTTAAATGGTGTTCTTTATGGGACCGGAACTTTATGCAATGGTATCTACACGTTAGATTTATCCGGTGACGTTTTCAATATCAAAGTTAGCAACAAACGTGCTCGAATAGATAATCAAATAGACTCCTATATTTGGCATTGTCGTCTTGGCCATGTAAGTAAGAAACGCATGACCAAATTACACCGATGTAGAATTCTGGAATCATTTGAACCCGGTTCATTTGATACATGTGAATCATGCTTAAAAGGCAAGATGACCAAATTACCCTTTTTCGGAAAAGGTAAACCAGTGGGAGAATTGCTTGGTCTAATATACACTGATGTATGTGGACCAATGTCAACTCTTGCACAAGGAGGCTATAGCTACTTCATTACCTTTATCGATTATCACTCACAATTCGGGTATGTGTTCTTAATGAAACACAAATCTGAAGCTTTTGAGAAATTCAAAGAGTTCAGAAGTGAAGTAGAGAAACAGCTTGGCAAAAGTATTAAGATACTTCGATCCAATCGGGGTGGTGAATACTTAAGTCAAGAGTTTCAAGATTATCTTAGGGACAATGGGATATTGTCTCAATGGACTCCGCCATATACACCACAGCATAATCGTGTATCTGAGAGGCGTAACCGAACCTTGATGGACATGGTTAGATCTATGATGAATCATGCAACTCTTCCAAAATTCTTTTGGGGCTATGCGCTCAAGACAGCTGTTTACTTACTAAACAGAGTCCCGACCAAGGTAGTCTCTACTACTCCATATGTGACGTGGAATAGTAAGAAACCTCATTTATCTCACCTAAAGATATTAGGTTGTCCTGCTTATGTAAAGCAGATTGTATCAGACAAATTGGATGCTAAGTCTGATAAATGTCTATTTATTGGATACCCTAAGGAAACGAAGGGTTACCAATTCTATCATCCCTTGGAACAAAAGGTGTTTGTTTCAAGGCATGCTGTATTTCTAGAAAAAGAATTTCTTTTACAAGAAAACAGTGGGAGTAGCATTGATCTTGAAGAAGTTCAAGAAACTCCAATAGACATTACAGAGACACCTAGTCTAGACCCACAACCCATAACTCATAATGATGAGCTATCAGTTGAACCTAAAACAACACCACTTTTTCGTAGGTCTGATAGGACACGCAATATTCCAGAGAGATATGGATTTCTTATAAGTGAATCGAATGTCGTGTTACTCATTAACGATGACGAACCTATCAGTTATGAAGATGTTCTGAAAAATTCAGAAAGGGATAAATGGCTTGAAACCATGAAGTCGGAAATGGATTCCATGTACAAAAATCAAGTATGGGACTTGGTTAACCCACCTGAAGGGATTAAGCCCATAGGGTGCAGTGGGTTTTCAAGAAGAAAACCGACATGGAAGGTAATGTTGTTACCTTTAAGGCTAGATTAGTGGCAAAAGGATATCGTCAGAAACAAGGAATTGATTATGACGAAACCTATTCGCCAGTAGTTATGCTTAAATCCATTCAGATGCTCCTAGCCAAAGCAGCTCATTATGATTATGAGGTATGGCAAATGGATGTGAAAACAGCTTTCCTTAATGGAAACCTGCTTGAGGATGTATACATGATACAACCTGAAGGTTTCACATCGGTTAATAAAACCAAAGTATGCAAGCTTCAACGATCCACATATGGACTATGTAACGACCCGGAAAATTCTCTTAATATTCTATGAAAATATGGAGCATGTTTAGATAATTTTTGAAGGATCTAGAAGTATTGATATGAGCTTTGGGCTAGAAAATTCATGTTTTCTCATTTAAATTGAGAAAACTAAGTACTAATGGGCCTTATATGGGTCTTTCTAGTACCATAATTATCGATGGATTTTAGGTAAAAGTTAGTATAAATATAAATAGGATTTAATTAGATATATTAGCATGATTTTGGGTAAATATTAGTCTAATTTCCCCATTTAAATAAAGAGATTTGGTACTAATGGGCTTTAAATGGGCTCCAAAAATGGGTATTAATTGGGTAAAATTAATATAAATATAAAAGAAATTTATTTAAGAATATTGGCAAAATTATGGGTCATTTTTGGAGAATTTTCGAAATAAAAGGGGAATTTTTGAAAATAAGAAAAAGGATTAAATAAAATAAAAATAAAATAAAAATAAAGGTGCATGGGCCAAGGATTGAACCTTGGATCTCTTGTACAACCAATGAATGCTTTAACCAACTCAACTAGCAAGGAATTCTTGTAATGAAAGGAAGTGAATGGTGGTTAAATGGTAGAAGAAGATGAAGGGCCATGGAAAACTCTTCATTCACCACCTTAATGGTTGATTAATAAGGGGGTTTGGGAGTTTCATTCTTCATGCCATCAATTGCATTTGCTTCTCTCTTCCTTCTCCATTCTTGCCGAGCACTCAAGGAGGACTTCTCCCTTGAGAAAACTTCACAAAAAGTCTCATCCTCCAAGATCTAAGGTCTTCTCAAGTTTCCAAGGGCTAGGTGTGGTCAAGTCTTCTTCCTTCTTTCCATCCAAGGTCTAAAAATCAAGAAATCTAAGGTAAGACTCCCTCACCTATGGTATAATAGTTATCTATGATTTCCATGATTTTTAGTATGATGTATATGTTAGTTTGGATGTGATGTTGAAAGGAAAGAAAAACCAAGGTCCTTAAGTTTATGGATTTCGGCCAGCATGTTTTAAAGGTCTAAAAATATGTTAAAAATCATAATAATGTTATTTAGTGTTCCCTGATGATATTTAGAAGTTAAGTAAAATTTTTGGGAATTTTCAGAGTACTCTAGGACACCCTAGAGTTTCGGCCAACATGAAGGAAGCAAAACCCAGAACTTTAAGTTCAAGGGTTTCGGCCAGCATGTTTTAAATGTCTAGAAATATGTTAAAAATCATGATAATGTAATTTAATGTTCTCTTATGATGTTTAGAAGTTAAGTATAATTTTTGGGAATTTTTGGAGTACTCTAGGACACCCTAGAGTTTCGGCCAACATGAAGGAAGCAAAACCCAGAACTTTAAGTTCAAGGGTTTCGGCCAGCATGTTCTAAAGGTCTAAAAATCTATTAAATATCATGATAATGTTATTTAATGTTCCCTAATGATGTTTAGAAGTTAAGTATAATTTTTAGGAATTTTTGGAGTACTCTAGGACACCCTAGAGTTTCGGCCAACATGAAGGAAGCAAAACCCAGAACTTTAAGTTCAAGGGTTTCGGCCAGCATGTTTTAAAGGTCTAGAAATACGTTAAAAATCATGATACTGTTATTTAATATTCCCTTATGATGTTTAGAAGTTAAGTATAATTTTTGGGAATTTTTGGAGTACCCTAGAGACCCTATGAGTTTCGGCCAACAACAAGGAAAAGAAACCAAGAACCCTAGGTTTGTGGGTTTCGGCCACCATGATTTTGGGGTCTATAATTATGCCAAAAATCTTAATGATGTTGATTAATGTTCCCTTATGAGGTGTAGTAAGTAAATATAATTTTTGGGAATTTTTGGGGTACCCTAGAGTACCCTAGGGTATAGGTGATTAGGAAGTATGCTTAAGTAAGGTGGAGGAATACCATGTTAACTAAACCTATAGCTTATATGTCATGAAATATACGTTAGGTCATAGAATGTTTAGACATATGCCATGATTTAGGAATGATATGTATGTATGACATGATGTATGAATGATATGTATGTGTGCCATGTCTTATGAATGATATGAATGTATGCTATGTTTATGAATGTATGCCATGCTATATGAATGATGTGTACCTATGCCATGTCTAAGAATGAAAATGATGAATGAAAGTTAAGTATGGTGAATGAATGAATATGCTATGAATGATGATGCCTTTAAGGCATAATGATGATGAAAGAATGATGAATGAATGAATATGCTAAACGGCACGGTCGATGGTCAACGGTACGACGGTCATAAGGACCGGTAAATGGGCCGGTAGACGGGCCGAGCCGTAACAAGTTATGTTATGATAAAGATGCCATGAATGTCTTATGAATAATGAAGCATGAAAAGTATTTTACTTTATGAATGGGCTTGTACCGGACCGATGTATGGGTCCAAGGGATGGGCACCTTAAGAACGCCCCGGTTCTGGACTACCGACTATGCTGTCCATGGTTCTAGCACTACCGAAGCTGTGCAACAGGGATGGGCACCTTAAGAACGCCTCGGTTCGGGGACTACCGACTATGCTGTCCTTACCCTAGTAGGTCGAGGCTAGCTACCTCGTATTTACTTAGGGATGCACGCTTATGATTTATGTATGTGGTACAAGCCAGGGCCCAATGCATGTTATGATTATGTTCATGTATTTAAAAGCATGTTTTCAAGATTAAGCATCCTTATATATATATATGCACAGTTGCTACATGCATCCATTTATGCTATGCATTATGTTATGAAAAGTATGTTTACGAAAAGTATGTTATGAAGATATGTTCATGCCATGATTTTATTTATGTTTATGCCATGATTTTATTTATGTGTATGCCATGATTTTATTTATGTTTATGCCATGATTTTATTTATGTTTATGCCATGATTTTGTTTATGTTTATGCCATGATATTATTTAAGCTTATGCCATGATATTATTTAGGTTTATGCCATGATTTTATTTATGTTTATGCCATGATTTTATTTATGTTTATGCCATGATTTTATTTATGTTTATGCCATGATTTTGTTTATGTTTATGCCATGATATTATTTAAGCTTATGCCATGATATTATTTAGGTTTATGCCATGATGTTATTTATGTTTATGCCATGATTTGATGCTAGTTTAGAATGCCATGCTTTAATTATGTTTATGATAGTTTAGGATGCCATGATTTTATCTATGTTTATGTTAGTTTAGGATGCCATGATTTTATGCTAGTTTAGAATGCCATGCTTTACTTATGTTTATGATAGTTTAGGATGCCATGACTTTATCTATGTTTATGTTAGTTTAGGATGCCATGATTTTATGCTAGTTTAGGATGCCATGGTTTAATTATGTTTATGTTACGTTAGAATGCCATTATTTTGTTCATGCTCATGCTAGTATGGGATGCCATGATTGTAATTAGATTTATGCCATGATTTTATTTATGTCTATATCAAGTATTATGCCATGCTATGATTGTTTACGATGTTTATGTTATGTCAATAATTATGCCATACCCGAATGTTTATGGTTATGTTTATGCCATGCTATGAATGGGGTGAAGCTATGTCCATGACATGTCAAATGAATGCTAAGTGATGCTAAGGATGATGTTCTAAGTAAAGCGCTAAGAGTGCTAATGTTTCATATGTTTATGATTAAGTGACGGACGGTTTTAGTGTGTAGGAAAGAGTTTTACTAAGCCTGTGTGCTTATAGTTTTATTATCTTATACCGCAGATCACGCAAAGGAACAGTAAGGATGCAGCAGGAGGGCTTTGCAGAATGTGTGTGATAGTGATTTGGCCAAGAGACCATATGATTGCTTGCCTTATGATAGAACTTTACCTTACTACTAAGTACTTGAATATGACTATGACTCTATGATATGATGCTAAAGTATGACAGAATGCTAAAGTATAACATGATGCTAAGTATGACATGATGCTAAGTATGTTATGATGCTAGGAATGGTAGAAAGTGCATGTAGGTGTAAGTTTAAAGTTTTCCGCTGCGTTATGATGTCTACATGCCCTAAGTATGTTAACGTAACACCGCTTTATGGTGGTAAAAAAAAAAAAGCGGGTGTTACAGGTTGGTATCAGAGCAGTAACCATCTCACTACACACACATCAAGCCCTCTTCCTGTCGCTTCCAAGTAAGTATCTTTAAGTGTATTTTATGTTTTATTATGTTCCTAGAATGACGATATCTATGACTATAGAATATGCAAGTATGAATAATGTTATATGATGAAAGGTACTTTGAGATAAGTACCTATGAACGATATATATTTTAGTATATTATCTTATTTTAGGAATTAAATAGTAGCACAATATAGGGGTAGGAAAAAGAAAACTGATATGGGTCATGCTTGTCTTTGATGAAGGAAAGCATGGCTAGAAGACAGAGTAACAGAATTAATAAGACTACTACATCGGCTGACCTGATGCTCAATATACCTAATATCATAACCTACTTTAAGTCACCTCATAAGACAATCATGTATAAGTATTTTGCCTTATACATTAGGTCTAAGTTAGTCATAATACAATTAGTCATAAGTGTGACTCAACCTTGTGTTCATAAACATGGTGTTAATTGAGCACCATCATAATATTAGAAATTAAGGTGAACCTGGTATTAACATAATGTTATATAACCTGTACATATATGAGTTACCAATCATATAATATAATTATATTATATTATATAAAGCAAACGGCAATAATATGAGAGTGTGTACTAATATAAGATTATCATCAATATAACTATACTAATTCCTTATTATATAAGTATTATTATAATTCACCTATCATATAGGTTCTTAATATGAGCCTACATACAGGTTAACATGTGTCATCTCAACCTATAAGTTATCACCTATACAAATTCTTCCATAAGCAATTATAGGTATTATACCTATAATTTATATGATAAATAACTATAATTTATGATATTATGTATACCCTATAATATAGTCTCATGTAGGGAATTATATGATAGCCTACATAAATAAGATTATAACAGTGTTAGTTACATTATACTAATACTAATATAATTAATGGCATAAGTCATACGGTATGACCTAGAATGATACGCATAGGGTAGTGTCCTAATTATATTAACACTTATTATAGATTAGGGGTCCACTATATTTTCACACTAATTATCAATATTAGTGTTATCAACGTATGTTTCACTATTATCTTATAGATAACCTTAAGTTATTTTATGGTAATATAATAAATATGAACTCACTAATCATATAAATAACCATATGAATATATAAGTTTATAGATAACTTAACAAACTAGAATGTAGATAGAAGAGAAATGTAGTATTTGTTATACTAGTGTTGATACAGATAAAAGATGTATGTGAGAAGTAGAGACATGGAAATCAGTGCTAATTGAGAAGAGCAATTCGGAGTAATAAATTGGTGCATAGATGATGAACTTGTGCATAGTGAGTGAAAGTTAGAGTCTTGTTTGAAGTACCAAATGGAATTAAGCAGGAATACGTTAAATGATATTCTTTCATGGGCAGCTTAATAGCAGACAAAATTTTGACAATAAGTGATAGAAACAGATAGACAATGAGAGCTAGAAAAAAAATGTTTGAGAGGAAATCATATTATGTATTAGAACCACGTAAATATAGAGATGCAGCATAACGAATAAAATGATATGATAGCACGAAGAGTAGAAGCAGATATTATGGTACTAGAAATCATAAGGATGTAGAAATTTTGATCTAAGAGTTGCATAACTAATAGACAAAACTAGAACAAGGAGATACCCTTAGTCAAAGTCTTATGGCAAAGTCAACGGTTCGAAGAAGCTACCTGGGAACGCGAGGACGAGATGAAGCGCAAGTACCTGGAGTTATTCTAAGTTCGAGGACGAACTTTCAAGAGGTATGGGGGATTGTAACGACCCGGAAAATTCTCTTAATATTCTATGAAAATATGGAGCATGTTTAGATAATTTTTGAAGGATCTAGAAGTATTGATACGAGCTTTGGGCTAGAAAATTCATGTTTTCTCATTTAAATTGAGAAAACTAAGTACTAATGGGCCTTATATGGGCCTTTCTAGTACCATAATTATCGGTGGATTTTAGGTAAAAGTTAGTATAAATATAAATAGGATTTAATTGGATATATTAGCATGATTTTGGGTAAATATTAGTCTAATTTCTCCATTTAAATAAAGAGATTTGGTACTAATGGGCTTTAAATGGGCTCCAAAAATGGGTATTAATTGGGTAAAATTAATATAAATATAAAAGAATTTTATTTAAGAATATTGGCAAAATTATGGGTCATTTTTGGAGAATTTTCGAAATAAAAGGGGAATTTTCGAAAATAAGAAAAAGGATTAAATAAAATAAAAATAAAGGTGCAAGGGATAAGGATTGAACCTTGGACCTCTTCTAGAACCAATGAATGCTTTATCCAACTCACCTAGCAAGGAATTCTTGTAAGGAAAGGAAGTGAATGGTAGTTAAATGGTAGAAGAAGATGAAGGGTCATGGAAAACTCTTCATTCACCACCTTAATGGTTGATTAATAAGGGGGTTTGGGAGTTTCATTCTTCATGCCATCAATTGCATTTGCTTCTCTCTTCCTTCTCCATTCTTGCCGAGCACTCAAGGAGGACTTCTCCCTTGAGAAAACTTCACAAAAATTCTCATCCTCCAAGATCTAAGGTCTTCTCAAGTTTCCAAGGGCTAGGTGTGGTCAAGTCTTCTTCCTTCTTTCCATCCAAGGTCTAAAAATCAAGAAATCTAAGGTAAGACTCCCTCACCTATGGTATAATAGTTATCTATGATTTTCATGATTTTTAGTATGATGTATAGGTTAGTTTGGATGTGATGTTGAAAGGAAAGAAAAACCAAGGTCCTTAAGTTTATGGATTTCGGCCAGCATGTTTTAAAGGTCTAAAAATATGTTAAAAATCATAATAATGTTATTTAGTGTTCCCTGATGATGTTTAGAAGTTAAGTAAAATTTTTGGGAATTTTTGGAGTACTCTAGGACACCCTAGAGTTTCGGCCAACATGAAGGAAGCAAAACCCAGAACTTTAAGTTCAAGGGTTTCGGCCAGCATGTTTTAAAGGTCTAAAAATATGTTAAAAATCATGATAATGTTATTTAATGTTCCCGTATGATGTTTAGAAGTTAAGTATAATTTTTGGAGTACTCTAGGACACCCTAGAGTTTCGGCCAACATGAAGGAAGCAAAACCCAGAACTTTAAGTTCAAGGGTTTCGGCCAGCATGTTCTAAAGGTCTAAAAATATGTTAAAAATCATGATAATGTTTTTTAATATTCCCTTATGATGTTTAGAAGTTAAGTATAATTTTTGGGAATTTTTGGAGTACTCTAGGACACCCTAGAGTTTCGGCCAACATGAAGGAAGCAAAACCCAGAACTTTAAGTTCAAGGGTTTCGGCCAGCATGTTTTAAAGGTCTAGAAATATGTTAAAAATCATGATACTGTTATTTAATATTCTCTTATGATGTTTAGATGTTAAGTATAATTTTTGGGAATTTTTGGAGTACCCTAGAGACCCTATGAGTTTCGGCCAACAACAAGGAAAAGAAACCAAGAACCCTAGGTTTGTGGGTTTCGGCCACCATGATTTTGGGGTCTATAATTATGCCAAAAATCTTAATGATGTAGATTAATGTTCCCTTATGAGGTGTAGTAAGTAAATATAATTTTTGGGAATTTTTGGGGTACCCTAGAGTACCCTAGGGTATAGGTGATTAGGAAGTATGCTTAAGTAAGGTGGAGGAATACCATGTTAACTAAACCTATAGCTTATATGTCATGAAATATACGTTAGGTCATAGAATGTTTAGACATATGCCATGATTTAGGAATGATATGTATGTATGACATGATGTATGAATGATATGTATGTATGCCATGTCTTATGAATGATATGAATGTATGCTATGTTTATGAATGTATGCCATGCTATATGAATGATGTGTACCTATGCCATGTCTAAGAATGAAAATGATGAATGAAAGTTAAGTATGGTGAATGAATGAATATGCTATGAATGATGATGCCTTTAAGGCATAATGATGATGAAAGAATGATGAATGAATGAATATGCTAAACGGCACGGTCGATGGTCAACGGTACGACGGTCATAAGGACCGGTAAATGGGCCGATAGACGGGCCGAGCCGTAACAAGTTATGTTATGATAAAGATGCCATGAATGTCTTATGAATAATGAAGCATGAAAAGTATTTTACTTTATGAATGAGCTTGTACCGGACCGATGTATGGGTCCAAGGGATGGGCACCTTAAGAACGCCCCGGTTCTGGACTACCGACTATGCTGTCCACGGTTCTAGCACTACCGAAGCTGTGGAACAGGGATGGGTACCTTAAGAACGCCTCGGTTCGGGGACTACCGACTATGCTGTCCTTACCCTAGTAGGTCGAAGCTAGCTACCTCGTATTTACTTAGGGATGCGCGCTTATGATTTATGTATGTGGTACAAGCCAGGGCCCAATGCATGTTATGATTATGTTCATGTATTTAAAAGCATGTTTTCAAGATTAAGCATCCTTATATATATATATGCACAGTTGCTACATGCATCCATTTATGCTATGCATTATGTTATGAAAAGTATGTTTACGAAAAGTATGTTATGAAGATATGTTCATGCCATGATTTTATTTATGTTTATGCCATGATTTTATTTATGTGTATGCCATGATTTTATTTATGTTTATGCCATGATTTTATTTATGTTTATGCCATGATTTTGTTTATGTTTATGCCATGATATTATTTAAGCTTATGCCATGATATTATTTAGGTTTATGCCATGATTTTATTTATGTTTATGCCATGATTTTATTTATGTTTATGCCATGATTTTGTTTATGTTTATGCCATGATATTATTTAAGCTTATGCCATGATATTATTTAGGTTTATGCCATGTTGTTATTTATGTTTATGCCATGATATTATTTAAGCTTATGCCATGATATTATTTAGGTTTATGCCATGATGTTATTTATGTTTATGCCATGATTTGATGCTAGTTTAGAATGTCATGCTTTAATTATGTTTATGATAGTTTAGGATGCCATGATTTTATCTATGTTTATGTTAGTTTAGGATGCCATGATTTTATGCTAGTTTAGAATGTCATGCTTTACTTATGTTTATGATAGTTTAGGATGCCATGACTTTATCTATGTTTATGTTAGTTTAGGATGCCATGATTTTATGCTAGTTTAGGATGCCATGGTTTAATTATGTTTATGTTACGTTAGAATGCCATTATTTTGTTCATGCTCATGCTAGTATGGGATGCCATGATTGTAATTAGATTTATGCCATGATTTTATTTATGTCTATATCAAGTATTATGCCATGCTATGATTGTTTACGATGTTTATGTTATGTCAATAATTATGCCATACCCGAATGTTTATGGTTATGTTTATGCCATGCTATGAATGGGGTGAAGCTATGTCCATGACATGTCAAATGAATGCTAAGTGATGCTAAGGATGATGTTCTAAGTAAAGCGCTAAGAGTGCTAATGTTTCATATGTTTATGATTAAGTGACGGACGGTTTTAGTGAGTAGGAAAGAGTCTTACTAAGCCTGTGTGCTTATAGTTTTATTATCTTATACCGCAAATCACGCAAAAGAACAGTAAGGAAGCAGCAGGAGGGCTTTGCAGAATGTGTGTGATAGTGATTTGGCCAAGAGACCATATGTTTGCTTGCCTTATGATAGAACTTTACCTTTACTACTAAGTATTTGAATATGACTATGACTCTATGATATGTTGCTAAAGTATGACAGAATGCTAAAGTATAACATGATGCTAAGTATGACATGATGCTAAGTATGTTATGATGCTAGGAATGGTAGAAAGTGCATGTAGGTGTAAGTTTAAAGTTTTCCGCTGCGTTATGATGTCTACATGCCCTAAGTATGTTAACGTAACACCGCTTTATGGTGGTCAAAAAAAAAAGCGGGTGTTACAGACTAAACCAAGTATCCAGGAGCTGGAACATCCGTTTTGATGAGACAATCAAAGAGTTTGATTTCTCACAAAATCCTGACGAACCATGTGTGTACAAGAAGGTTAGTGGGAGTGCAGTCGTATTCCTAGTGTTATATGTCGATGACATATTACTTATAGGAAACGATATATCAATCTTACTGTCAGTTAAAATTTGGTTGTCCAAAACTTTCTCCATGAAAGACCTTGGAGAAGCAACCTATATCATTGAGATTAGAATCTATAGAGATAGATCAAAACGGTTGCTTGGTCTTTCGCAGTCTACATATATAGACTGAGTGCTAAAAAGGTTTAGCATGTCAGAATCCAAGAAAGGTTACCTTCCCATCTAGCATGGGATCAACCTTTCGAAGTCTATGTGGTCGCGCACAGAAGACGAGACGATTTGCTTGAATAAGATTCCTTATGCATTCGCGATAGGATCTATCATGTATGCTATGTTATGTACTAGGCCCGATGTATCGTATGCTCTGAGCATCACAAGCAGATACTAGTCTGATCCAGGAATGGATCATTGAGCGGCTGTCAAGACAATCCTCAAGTACTTAAGAAACACTAAGGATGTGTTCCAAATATATGGAGAAGGTTATATGGTAATACGTGGGTATACAGATGTCAGTTTCCAGATAGATAAGGATGACTCCAAATCTCAGTCCGGATACATATTTATTTTGAATGGAGGCGCAATAAGTTGGAAGAGTTCCAAGCAAGACACCGTAGTGGATTCTACCACGGAAGTGGAATATATTGCAGCTTCGGAAGCAGCAAAGGAAGTAGTCTGGATCAAAAATGTTTGTCTTAGAACTTGGTGTAGTTCCAACCATTGATGAAGTAATATCGGTTTACTGCGACAATAATGGAGCTATTGCACAAGCAAAGGAACCAAGGTCTCATCAGCGATCCAAACATGTGCTTCGCCGCTATCATCTGATAAGAAAAATTATAAGTAGGAATGATATACAAATTAAGAAAATTCCCACTGAAAGGAATTTAGCGGTTCCTTAAACTATGGCCTTGCCTCAAAGCAAGTTTGAGGGTCATGTTAGAGCCTGTGGTATTGGGTACCGTAGTGATTGGCATTAGGCCAAGTGGGAGTTTGTTAGTGATATGAGAGAAGTGTCCTAAGGCAATCGCCTTATGATTGTAATCATTTATTTTAATAAATGAATATTCACTATTTGAGTATACATGTTTGTGTATTTGATTGAGATCTTAAACTCATTTACTGAATGCCTGCAATACAATTCACAGCATGAGAGAATTTGTGATGAATTCACAACTAGTGATTATCTCTACATGTGCAATTGTGAAGTATTGAAATTGTCCCTAGTCGATGAATTGATAAATACGGAGACTATCAATTCTGTTGAGACTAGCATGGGTTATTCTCTAATCAGCTGATTCTCACTGGCTGGTGACATTGAGATGTCCAGAGATAAACATGAATACTAGTTAAGGGAACTAGTTCATTGGAGTGACTGGCTGTAAAACTTCATATGGTAGTCTACATATAGATATGTCAGTGAATTTCTTACTACAGCTTAAGTGCGATGTTCCTCTGACTTGCGGTGTTCAAGTCATCTTGGTCATAGAGACTTATACATTGACATCTTAAGCAAGCATCTCCAAGGAGGTGTGGACCCAGGATGGTTGGGTATAAGCCGAAGTGCCCGAAGATGTTTGAACAGCCTACAAAGGATTCACCACTCCTTGCGAGGAGATGTATACCCGAGGCCTATCGTCGGATTGTTACTCGAAGCCTTTGGCCAGAGCATGACATGTTCAGAGTATGAATCTCTTAAATACAAGTGAGTAATTAGAATCCGTAGGACGAGAAAACGTTACTTGGGCTAGGTGTGACGTAATCAGCCTAGTAGGGAGTGACACACATAGACCATGTCCTGAACCAAGTGGGTATAAGATGGTGAGGGAATGGGGCACGATTCATTATAGCTGCTGAAGGGTTCCCGAATTGTTTCTGACATCAACCGTTGATCTTTCGATTAATTAGGGATCATTATGTACTACTTGGTGCCACTCATGATCGTTCTATAATTGATTAATTATAGACGGCCAACATAAATCAAATGCCTATTTAGTCACACACACTACGAGTAATCTGAGGGATTTAAAATGAGTTGAAAATTGGATTTTCCAATCAAGAGAGATTAAGTTTGGTTGAGCCAAACGATAAGTCGAATCTGAATTTTTCAGAGACGCATCGGAAGCATAAAATGGCTAAGACTTTTGAAGACTTAATAGATGAATTAAATAAGTTTAATTCATTGGGGCTTGGCTTGGATGGGCCGGCCAAAGAGGGTCACCATCCTCTTTACTTGGCCGGCCACAGCGAAGGGAGAGAACCATGTTTTGATTCAATTTATAAAATAAACCAAGTGTGGTTTGTTTTATAAAATTATGGATGATATAAATTTTTATATAATAAACCATGGTTTGGTTTATTTTTCATGGAAATTAAAATGAACATGGATTGGTTTATTTTATAAAATCAATCATGGATTGATTTACCATGATAAGGAAATTTATTCCATAAGAGAGAAGAGACTTGATTGATTTTTTATCATGAATTAAAATATGATTTTAACCATGATATAAAATAAAACTTGGCATGATGGAATAAGTTATTCCATATTTGAGAGGCTTGATGGTTGAGAGGCCACTATATAAAGGACCCAAGACAAGGCATGGGTGATAATCATAGAGATGAAGCCATAGGCTCTCTCCCTCTCTTTCTCTCCTTCTCTTCTCCTCTTCTTGTCGTGCGCCAACCAGCCCCAAGAAGGAGCACCAGCCGGCCATCCTTTTGTGGTTAGTCTTCCGACTTCTCTCTTGGTTTTTCTTGTCGAATTTTCGGAGAATCTAGTAGTTCTCGAGAACACAAAACTCGTGGCTTTGCGAAATCATCCCGAAGATACTCGGCGTGGACGCGAATAGAGGCGGAGCCTCCAAGGGACGCTTACGATTGAATCTCGTCCCTTCCTTCGAGTTACATGAGGTAATACGTAAATTAGTTTATGTTTCAGCAAAATTTTAAATATATAATCATGTCTACACAAGATAAAATTGCATTCTTAGATTGTTGATGTAGTCTTCCTCTGATTGTTGTTTTGGTGTTGACATCGATTTTAGTTTAGGTGGATGATTATTGATTATGATTAAGTCCTGATCGGGGATCAGGCATGGCATGGATTATGATTAAGTCCTGATCGGGGATCAGGCATGGTATGGAAAAATCCTAGTCTGGAGGGCTAGGTGTTGGAAAATCCTAACCTGTAGGGTTAGGTGTGAAAAATCCTAGCTTGGAGGGATAGGTGTTGGAAAAGTCCTAATTCGGAAGGGTTGAGTGAAAAGTCCTAGCTTGGAGGGCTAGGTGAAAAGTCCTAACTTGGAGGGTTAGGTGCAAATTCCCATCCTGGAGAATTAGGTGAAAAAGTCCTAGCTTGGAGGGTCAGGTGCCTAGCTTGGAGGGCTAGGTTGGACGATCTTCTAACTTGTAAGGGTTGGGTGAAAAGTCCTAGCTTGGAGGGCTAGGTGAAAAGTCCTAGCTTGGAGGGCTAGGTGAAAAGTCCTAACTTGGAGGGTTAGGTGAAAATTCCCAACTTGGAGAGTTAGATGGAAAAATCCTTAGCTTGGAGGGCTAAGGTCGATGAATTCCGAGCTTGGAGAGCTAGGTTTGAGTCCCTGGATCGGTCCGGTGATCGATCAGGGACATTGGCATGCTGCTCCTTCTTGGATCGGTCTGGTGACCTGTCCAGCAATGTCTGATCGGACTGGTGACCGATCAGGGAGCGCACAGTGAGGTTGGGAATCTACTGTGTGGCTCCTGATCGGACCGGTGACCGATCATGGAGCAGGCTGCTTCCTTGCTGCCTTGCTCCTGATCTGTCTGGTGACCGATCAGGGAGCGGACGGTGAGTAAGTTCCCTTGCGGATCTGGCCCAGGATCGGTCCGGTGACCGATCAGGGAGTTTGGATCTGATTAAAAAATCACTGTTCATCTGTCCTGATCGGTCTGGTGACCGATCAGGCTTCACTCTGATCGGTCGGGTGACCGATCTGGCGTATATAGCCGTGAGAGCTGGGAATCCCAGCGAAGCTGTGGATCGGTCTGGTGACCGACCCACAAGCCCTGGATCGGTCTGGTGACCGATCACTTTAATTCAAATTGCACTGTCAAACGTGGTCAGAGCGTCTGATCGTATCCGATTCGTTGCTATTTGCTTCTGATATTTGATTTCCTGTATGATTTACTGCTCTATCAGTCTGATTAAGCTGCAGGTGACAGGGGAGGATTCAAACACTAAGGAGAGGTCAATGGAGGCTTTCCTTGGAGCAGGTTTGTCCGATTCTCCATTTTCGGTTGCAACGGCCGAGCTGCAGACTCGAGCCGAGACTGGGGCTTGGCTGAGGGGATCACAGGAAGACCAGAGAGGGCTCTGTGGTAGCTGGCGTTGGCAGTGAGGTAGCTGGAGGCTACGGAGGATGATGTCACCTGGTGCTGTATGGAGAATCAAAAGGGCGGAAGTTGGCTTCGTGGAAGCAAAGGTTCTAAAACAAAGGTTCTGAAACAAGTGTTCTGAAACAAGTGTTCTGAAGCAAGAGTTCATGAACTAGTGTTCTTGTCGCGCCTTGTGTTCTCCACAACAAGCTTGCTGTGTTCTTGAAGTTTTCATCACTTTGAGCAAGCGATCGAGAAGCAATCATTCATTACTTGAGCGCTTGAAGGAGAGAACAAGGAGCTTGGAGTCCGACAGTGGGAAGACACGAAGAAGGGTTCTTGCGTGAGATCGCCACTGGGTGGAGCTCAGAGAAGCTTGCTGTGTTCTTGTCCATGCTAAGTGTTTGAGTAAGATCCTTCTTGTTGTTTCTTTGTGATTAAACTTTATCTGTGATTGAAACGCTGTGGAGAGGTTTCTCCACCGAGAAGGAGGTTGCGTTATATTCGGTGAATATCGGGGCTTGATCTGCCAACGATCAAGGGATCACCCACCTTAAGGGCACGCCAAGGAGTAGGGGCAAGTTATCCCCGAACCTTGTAAACCCTCCTGTTAGCGATCTTGGCAGTTGTCTCTGTTTGCTTTCATTTCTGTTCTTGTTTACTGCACTGCTTCATTTTCTTTTGTTTCTTCCGCTATGTTACTAATAAGTTGCGTGCTGGAAACTTGTTAAGTGCAAGAAAAAGTGATTGGCTATATTCACACCCCCCCCTGTCTAGCCATCTCGTTTCCAACAAGTGGTATCAGAGCTTGGTGCTCTGTTTACGGCTTAACATCCAAGAGTAATCAACTAGATGACTTTGAGAGAAGGTTTCTCTACCACCCGACCTCCATTCTTTGACGGCGCCGACTTTCAATATTGTTGACCAAAGATGGAATACTATTTGAAGATGGATATTCACACTTGGTTCGCGGTGAAGGAGGGATTCATCCCTCCTAAGGATGACGAAGGCAAAGAGCTTGAGTCGTGGAGGTGGACTGCTGAACAAACTCGAAAGAGTGAAGCCGACGCGAAGGCGGTTGTCACTCTACAATGTGGCATGAACAAAGACCAACACATCAAGGTTGGTCCTTTCACAAGTGCGAAGGACTTGTGGAACAAACTCATTGAGCTTCACGAAGGCACCCGAGACTCTAGAATCGCAAAGTGGGATTTGTTCCTCAATCAACTTCAAAATCTCTCCATGAAGGAGAATGAGTCGGTAAGTGAGCTTCATAGCCAGTTCAAGGAAGTCCTCAATGGGCTTCATTCAATTGATGAAAAGGTCGAGAATCGCGACCTTGTGAGGTATGTCTTGAAAGCATTTCCAAGGAATGCTTTGTGGTCATCCATGGTGGATGCCTACAAAGTATCCAAGGATCTATCTATTGTAAAGTTAGATGATTTATTTTGTGAGATGGAATTGCATAAAATGGCTAATAAAGGCCCCAAGGAGAAGCGGATTGCCTTAGTTGCAGGGGACCGAACCAACAAGAAGAAGAAGGAGAAGAAGAAGGAGAAGGAGGTCTCATCATCTTCATCCTCTTCCGAATATGAGTCCAATTCCGAGGAAGATGGCAGCAGCTCCTCTTCATCCGAAATGGCCAACTTTGTGAGGAGGATGATGCGAAGGGATCGACGCTTCAAGGGTAGAGGTAACTCTAGTGAAGTTAAACTTGATAAGAATAATGCATCTTGCTTTGAGTGTGGTAGGAAAGGGCATTTCAAGAATGAATGTCCAAAGCTTAAGAAGAAGGAGGAGAAATCCAAACGGAAAGAAGAGAAATTCAAGAAGAAGAAGAAAGCTTTGAAGGCCTCTTGGGATGAGTCATCCTCTAGCTCATCCGATCAAGAAAAGGAGGAGAAAAGCACAAGGAACGTGGCACTCATGGCTCTTGGAGAGGAGAGCAGTGATGAATCTTCAAGCTCCTCAAATACGGCTTCATCATCTTCGGATGATGAAGAGGTAACTTCTCCCGAGCTTGAAAAATGTTATAGAGCAATTGCATGCTTAACTAATATGTTGAAAAAGTCAAAGAATAAGGTTAAGGCATTGCAATTAGAAATTGATCAATTAAAAGCTGCTAGGGATGATAACATTGATGATTTGCATGTTGAACTGCTAGAAGATGAAATTAAATCTTTGAAACATGAGGTTGAAATGTTGAAATCCTCTAAGGTTGATGAAGTCAATGATTTGCATGATGAATTGCTAGTAGAGGAAAACCAATCATTGAAGAGTGAAGTTGAGAAGCTCAAGAATATTCTTGGGAAATTCTCAACTAGCTCTAAGACCCTAGATATGATCCTAAATGACCAAAGGGCGGTTTACAATAGGGCCGGTATTGGTTATCGTTCTAAGGGACCGTCATTTGTGTCTCTCATGTCTAGGACTGATATGAGACAATCAAGGACACCCAAGACTCAAATGAAAGTTGTCAAGGCATGGGTGCCTAAGTCATGTTTAGTTGATGCTTTAGGTCCCAAGGTTTGGGTATCTAAAACTTCTATTTTTCGAATTGTGTAGGTTATGATTGAGGGGGAGCATCTATCAACTTGGTTCATTGATAGTGGATGCTCCAAACACATGACCGGGGATAGATCATTGTTTATCACACTTCACAAGAAAAGTAGAGGTAATGTATCATTTGGTAACAATGGTAGTCTTAAGGTCATAGGAATAGGAGACATTCAAATATCCGATCTCTTAGGATCTCAAATGTCCTTCTAGTCAAGGGGATGAAATTCAATCTCCTAAGTGTCAGTCAATTGTGTGACACGGGTTACACAATTGACATCCAACCAAGTCAATGTCTAGTTAGACAAAATGACACCTTGGACATGGTACTAGTAGGAGCAAGAGTAGACAATATTTATCAAGTATCATTTAAAAGTGCTACTAATGTTTCTGCTAAGTATTTCATGTCAAAAGAAGGACAGTCCACCCTTTGACACCGGAGACTAGCACATGTTAACATGAAGAACATCCGGAAGTTGGCCAACATGGGACTAGTCCGTGGCTTACCAAGCATCAAGTATGAGAAAGACAAACTTTATGATGCATGTCAAATGGGTAAGCAAACAAAATCTGCACATAAAGGTAAAAGCATTGTAAGTACTTCCAATGCATTAGATTTACTTCATATGGATCTATTTGATTGTAGTACTATCATATCATTGAATGGAAGTAGGTATTGCATTGTGATTATTGATGATTTCACTAGATATACATGGACTTACTTTTTAAAATATAAGGACCAAACCTTAGATATTTTCATTTCATTTTGAAGAAGAGTTGAAAATGAAAAATCATCAACCATTAAGACAATTAGAAGTGATCATGGAGGTGAATTTCAAAACCAAAGGTTTATAGAATTTTGTCAAGATAGAGGTTATAAGCATGAGTTCTCTACTCCTAGAACACCACAACAAAATGGTGTTGTAGAGAGGAAGAACTGTGTTCTTCAAGAGGCTGCACGAAGCATGCTTAATGAGTACTCACTCCCGAGTTACTTATAGGCTGAAGCTGTAAATACAGCTTGCTACGTGCAAAATCGAGTCCTCATCCATAGGTTTTTAGGAAAGACTCCCCACGAGCTTTGGGTTGGAAAACCACCTATAGTTAAACACCTTAGGGTGTTTGGCTGTAAGGTGTTCATTCTAAACACCAAGGACCACCTTGGAAAGTTCACGGCAATGGCTGATGAAGGGATACTAGTCGGGTATTCTCTCGTTAGCAAAGCCTACCGAGTCTACAACAAGAAATCTAGATTAGTTGAAGAGTCTTCTGATGTGGTCTTTGAAGAAATTCCAAAATCAATTGACCAATCAGAAAATGTAGAAGGAGTTCAACTCGAACATAGGAGACTAAGTTTGAAAGAAACTCTAAGTGGTGTTGATGGTGATGAGTCTGATGACGGTGAACCTAGACAACCCATTGATCAGCCGGATCCTAAGGCTGAACTTGTGTCTAGTGAATCTGTACAAGAAGCACCACCAACTCCTAGGCAAACTAGATTAGCCTCTAGTCATCCCCAAGACCAAATTGTTGGAGACATCCATCATGGGGTTAGGACTAGATCATTCTTCAGGAATGAGGCTAATGAAGTTGCCCTAATTTCTGAAATTGAACCTAGGAAAATTGATGAAGCATTAAATGATCCCGATTGGATCATTGCAATGCAAGATGAACTAGGTCAATTTGAGAGGAGTCAAGTTTGGGACTTAGTCCTTAGACCCAAGAAGACCACCATTATTGGAACCAAATGGGTTCTTCAAAAAGCAATTAAACCATAAGGGAGAAATCATTAGAAACAAGGCACGCTTGGTAGCCAAGGGCTATAGTCAAGTTGAAGGCCTTGATTATGATGAGACTTATGCTCCCGTGGCACGATTAGAGTCCATCCGATTGATGCTCGCATTTGCAGCACATCGTGGCTTCAAATTATATCAAATGGACGTCAAATCGGCCTTCCTAAATAGTTTGATTAGAGAAGAGGTCTACGTCGAACAACCTCCGGGGTTTGAGAGTACCGAATTTCCAAACCACGTGTTCAAGCTCAAAAAGGCACTTTATGGCCTTAAACAAGCACCCCGAGCTTGGTATGAGCGGTTGTCGACATTCTTGATTGAGAAGGGCTTTGTTAGAGGCCAAATAGACCCTACACTATTTCTACGAAGAGATAGTGACAACATTTTTGTAGCCCAAGTGTATGTCGAAGACATAATTTGTGGCTCAAATAATAAGGGCTATTTTAATGAGTTCATTGGACACATGGAGAGTGAGTTTGAAATGACTCTAGTAGGAGAGTTGACCTTCTTCCTTGGACTTGAAATCAAGCAAACTCGTGATGGTATCCATGTGCACCAATCAAAGTATACTCAAGAAATATTTTGAAAATTTAACATGAGTGATTCAAAAGAGGTAACCACTCCCATGGCTACAAACACAAGATTAGACAATGATGAGAGCGGTAAACCCATTGATCTAACTCAATATCGAAGCATGATAGGTAGTTTGCTATATCTCACAGCCAGCCGACCAGACGTTCTATTTGCTGTAGGTATGTGCGGTAGGTATCAAGTTTGTGCCAAGGAATCTCACCTAATTGCTGTTAAGCGAATTTTGAGATATCTCAAGGGCACAATTGGTGTAGGTCTTTGGTATCCCCGTACTGAATCTTTTGATTTGATTGGCTATACGGATTCCGACTACGCTGGATGTAAGTTGGACCGGAAAAGCACAAGTGGGGGTTGCCAATTCTTAGGTTCGTCCTTAGTAAGTTGGTCGAGTCGAAAGCAACATTATGTTGCTCTTTCCACTACCGAGGCAGAATATATCACCATGGGATAGAGTGTATCATAATTGTTGTGGATGATACATACTTTAGAGGACTATGGATTGAGTTACAAGGGTGTGCAAGTGTTATGTGATAACATAAGCATAATTAACCTAACCAAGAATCCAGTCCATCATTCTAGGACCAAATATATTGAAGTAAGACACCACTTCATTAGGGATCATGTAGCTAGAGGAGACATTGTACTCTCTCATGTAGAGTCCGAGTCAAACCTAGCTGACATTTTCACTAAACCACTTCCCGAAAATGAATTTAGTTTCCTAAGACGGGAGTTGGGAATGTGTCGCGCTTCATGATTTTCAAAATGCATTAAAACCCTTCATGATTATTTCGAATTGTTGGGAAACAATTGGGTAACCTTGGGAACATCTCACACAAACTATAAGGTTTACCAAAATATTTTTGTTTGCTAGATATGGGGTGAGATGTTAGGATCAACTCAATTTCTCAAAATGTCAATGCATCCCTTGAGAAATTAAGTTGACGAGATAATAATTACTTCGGTGACCAAGTATGGGGAAAACCAATGCATAACATATGTGTATTTGGCTCCATGATCATACATGGACATTCCAATCAAGGAAACTTGATTGGAAACCTAAATTTGATACAAACTAAATTGAAATTGCTTGAATGATTGTTGATTGAGTTTGATTCCATTTGTATGGGTCAAAGTGATTGTTGAACCTATAAGGACCTTTGATTCTTGTTCAGGGATCAATTTTAGTCAGGGGATCATGTCCAAGTTCGATAAAGTTCATCAGATCTCGTTGGAAAGTTTTAAAAAATCTGAAACTGAATATTTAAGATCGTATCAGTGGGTATCAGGAACCCTGATCGGTCACCGGACCGATCAGGCATAGGGCTGATCGGTCCCCGAACTGATCTGGCTCCTTCCTGTGGTGTTCGGTCCACAGACAGATCAGCGAGGCAAGCAATGACCTTCCGGAATTTTGATCAAGTGTTCTGAGCTAGCCTGGATCGGTCCCCAGACCGATCTGGCACCCTATGGTGATCGGTCCACAGACCGATCAGGGAGCTCAGAGGTTTCTCTCCAAGCCTACTGTTCGTGTCCTGATCGGTCAGCCAACCGATCAGGAGCTCTCCTGATCGGTCACCCGACCAATCAGGCCCTGGTCAGTCCGATCAGGCGATAGCCTGATCAGTCTGGGCGCTATCAGATCAAACGGTGATCCGTTTTGTAGCATTAAATTGCGGTTGGTGGAACGATCCACCAACCGATTAACTTCACGAAACACTTTCATCTCCCGAACCCTAGCGCCGAAAACCCCTCTTGCGGGACTCTGTGTGTGCGAGTGCGCCTCCAGTGAGTTCGTCTTCTCTCGTGAGCATGAGTGTGACGGTTTCTCCAAACCCTGTGCGCGTTCTTCTCTCGCAGAATCAACTTGCGACCACCTCTTGCGCCGAGAGAATCCTTCCGCGCAAGCTTCTTGCTCTCGACCTCCAAGAACTACACTGATGGCACCAAAGTAAGTTCTTGCCTTGGATTCTTCATTCAAATCAGTCTATAATGCTTGTTTGTGAAGCTAACCATGTTTTGGCTCTTGTTCTTGCTGTTGTACCGTGACCTTATTGCACTTGCCGTGACCTTCCTTCCATACTTCATTATATGATCAAATCTATCATTCATCTCAATTTCTAAATCTTTGATTGGGTATCATCTTATATGATCCATTCTTAACCTTATGATTCAACTTATGTTCATCGACTCAAACCATGTGTGATCACTTCCTTGATTAAATAATGATTGTATGATTAATTCAACTCTTTAGAAAGTATTATAAGGGCAAGGAGGTTGGGGAGGGCAGCTCGAAGGGGAAAACCCCTGCTACATCTGGGCCCTCCAGAAGCCACAGCCTTCTTCTAGCTCCTGGTTCTCAAATGCGGCCTGTGAACAGGCCTTCCAAGCACGGACCTTCAAACTATTACCCTGCCGATCGATTGACATTCCTTTCCTGACTGAACATTGTCCATCAGTCATGGAGATAGTCATGTACTACAATCTTGGTTTTCTTCTCTCTCTCGAAAGGACCATCAATTACGACCTAGTCTCAGAATTCTACAACAATCTCCAACAAGGTCCTCAAGGGAGTTTCGAGTTCACTACTCGGGTCGGGAAGATGAACCTCGATTTTTCATATGAGATTTTAGCAGAGTACTTAGGTGGTCGACGATCAGCTAACCTCTATTCGATCTATCCCGAGCTCCCTAATCCCCTACTAGCGCCATTTGCAGATGTTACCCCTGATTCTGTTCATCAGTATTTCTTTAGTTATCCCCACCTAGACGGTCTTGATGAGCTTGGCCCTGACTTTCCTACTTTTGCTGCACTGCGTCTTTCTCCCACTAGCTACATATTATTCAAGATCATCACGAATTGTATCCTCCCAATCACCTCCAAACCTTTAGCTGAGATCCGACCCTATCACTGTCTGATGCTCTACGGCATGCACCGCCGTTTGGATTTCAATATCATGGAGAGTATCTTCCAGTCCATCTTATCTTATCAATGTCCAGCCGACGCACGGTCTACATGCCTTTTGGTCACGTCATCACCGACTGGCTCATGTCAGTAGGTGTTGATGTTACCAAGGGTCGGACGATGCCTATGGTACGATAGGATTGCAGACTTGGCCGACGAGCATTCGCCAAGTCCGGCATCATTGTTCGGGGGCCCGATCGAATGTTGGTTTGGAAAGATGGTAGGGTTCTTGGTGAGTTACCAAGGGGAGGTCCACAGGTTCAAGCGCCAGCCGCTGCTGCTGCTGATGATGACTATGACGAGCCGGATCCGGATCTCCGATGGCAGATTTCAGAGCTCGACCGAACTCTGCAGGAGGACTTACATTTGAGGGAGACCTGGCGCGAGGAGGTTCGATCGGACTTCCGTCTCTTTGACCGTCGACTGACCATGGTTGAGTCCGTGGTCATGGAGTCCCGCACCCTTCAGCGCACATGGTATGATGAGTGGCGTCGACACACCTTCCCAGGAGAGACACCGTCTGTCAGTGCTGCACCACGATCGGGGGATGTTGATGATGCTATTATGGATGACACTATGCAGCATGATCCTCCGGCTGATATTTGATTCTGTTCTAGCTGATCTTTCTTATTTGACTATTTGGTCTGTTTGACTGTTGGGCTATGTATGCCCCTTGACTTTCTTAGTGTGGCCTTGTGTCACATGTCTCTGGATTTTGATGCCTGTGACTTGCATCGTGTTATTTTTTTTATGACCTGATCTTTATGACTTGATGCATGTTTTATCCCGTGATGATAGGCTTCTTGTTGATGCTATGCTATATTATCTGCATTTTTGATCCATAGCTATGTTCATGCTTATGCTACCATGCTCATATGATACATATGCCTGTTTTGCCATGCCTATATCTTTTTGCCATATGTGATCATATGCTTATCAATATTCAATCAAATCCTTGTTGTTTTGGGATACCCCTAGGGTTGAGGGAGAGTATGGTTGAACTTAACAGCTCGTCTAGACCCTTTTCGTGTTCGACAAAGGGGGAGAGTGTGGTTGGTTAAGTTTAGGATGATCATGTTGTAGGCGGAGGATCTGGATTCCCCTATGATTCTAAAGTTGAAAAATATTGATTGAGATCTCTAAACTTAAAATCGGATTGTCAAACAACAAAAAGGGGGAGATTATTGATGCAGTCTTTCTCTGATTGTTGTTTTGGTGATAACATCAATTTTAGTTTAGGTGGATGATTATTGATTATGATTAAGTCCTGATTGGGGATCAGGCATGGCATGGATTATGATTAAGTCCTGATCGGGGATCAGACATGGTATGGAAAATCATAGTCTGGAGGGCTAGGTGTTGGAAAATCCTAACCTGGAGGGTTAGGTGTGAAAAATCCTAGCTTGGAGGGCTAGGTGTTGGAAAAGTCCTAATTCGGAAGGGTTGGGTGAAAAGTCCTAGCTTGGAGGGTTAGGTGAAAAGTCCTAACTTGGAGGGTTAGGTGCAAATTCCCATCCTGGAGAATTAGGTGAAAAAGTCCTGGCTTGGAGGGTCTGGTGCCTAGCTTGGAGGGCTAGGTTGGATGATGTTCTAACTCGGAAGGGTTGGGAGAAAAATCCTAGCTTGGAGGGCTAGGTGAAAAGTCGTAACTTGGAGGGTTAGGTGTAAATTCCCAACTTGGAGAGTTAGATGGATAAATCCTTAGCTTGGAGGGCTAAGGTGGATGAATTCCAAGCTTAGAGAGCTAGGTTTGAGTCCCTGGATCGGTCCGGTGACCGATCAGGGACATTGGCACGCTGCTCCTTCGTGGATCGGTCTAGTGACCGATCCAGCGATGTCTGATAGGACTAGTGACCGATCAAGGAGCGCACAGTGAGGTTGGGAATCTACTGTGTGGCACCTGATCGAACCGGTGACCGATCAGGGAGCAGGCTGCTTCCTTGCTGCCTTGCTCCTGATCGGTCTGGTGACCGATCTGGGAGCGAACGGTGAGTGAGTTCCCTTGCGGACCAGACCCTGGATCGGTCCGGTGACCGATCAGGGAGTTTGGATCTGATTAAAAAATCACTGTTCATCTGTCCTGATCGGTCTGGTGACCGATCAGGCTTCACTCTGATCGGTCTGGTGACCGATCTGGCTTCACTCTGATCGGTCGGGTGACCGATCTGGCGTATATAGCCGTGAGAGCTGGGAATCCCAGCGAAGCTGTGGATCGGTCTGGTCACCGACCCACAAGCCCTGGATCGGTCTGGTGACCGATCACATTAATTCAAATTGCACTATCAGACGCGGTCAGAGTGTCTGGTCGTATCCGATTCGCTGCTATTTGCTTCTGATATTTGATTTCGTGTATGATTTACTGCTCTAACAGTCTGATGAAGCTGCAGGTGACAGGGGAGGATTCAAACACTCAAGGAGAGGTCAATGGAGGCTTTCCTTGGAGCAGGTTTGTCCGATTCTCCATTTCCGGTTGCAACGGCCGAGCTGCAGACTTGAGCCGAGACTGGGGCTTGGCTGAGGGGATCTCAGGAAGACCAGAGAGGGCTCAGTGGTAGCTGGCGTTGGCAGTGAGGTAGCTGGAGGCTACGGAGGATGTTGTCACCTGGTGCTGTATGGAGAATCAAAAGGGCGGAAGTTGGCTTCGTGGAAGCAAAGGTTCTGAAACAATGGTTCTGAAACAAGTGTTCTGAAACAAGTGTTCTGAAACAAGAGTTCGTGAACTAGTGTTCTTGCCGCGCCTTGTGTTCTCCACAACAAGCTTGCTGTGTTCTTGAAGTTTTCATCACTTTGAGCAAGCGATCGAGAAGCAATCATTCATTACTTGAGCGCTTGAAGGAGAGAACAAGGAGCTTGGAGTCCGACAGTGGGAAGACACGAAGAAGGGTTCTTGCGTGAGATCGCCACTGGGTGGAGCTCAGGGAAGCTTGCTTTGTTCTTGTCCTTGCTAAGTGTTTGAGTAAGATCCTTCTTGTTGTTTCTTTGTGCTTAAACTTTATCTGTGATTGAAACGCTGTTGAGAGGTTTCTCCACCGAGAAGGAGGTTGCATTATATCCGGTGAAAACCGGGGCTTGATCTGCCGACGATCAAGGGATCGCCCACCTTATGGGTACGCCAAGGAGTAAGGGCAAGTTATCCCCGAGCCTTGTAAACCCTCCTGTTAGCGATCTTGGCAGTTGTCTCTGTTTGCTTTCATTTCTGTTCTTGTTTACTGCACTACTTCATTTTCCATTGTTTCTTCCGCTGTGCTACTGATAAGTTGAGTGCAGGAAACTTGTTAAGTGCAAGAAAAAGTGATTGCCTATATTCACCCCCCCCCTCTCTAGCCATCTCGTTTCCAACATAGATGTGTGGTTAAATGATTTAGAGAAATTATTTATGCTAAACCTTCCATTGCACGTAATTAATTTTGAAATTACGAACCCGCATCCATGTCAACATGCACCCGGTCCCAACACATTTAAAATTATTTTTCTTAATTCCTTTCTTTTAAACGCATGCTTCTTATCTTAAAAAACGCCGAGCAAACCAATCAAACCCCGGTACCGAACCTAGGCCCGACCCTAGGTTCCCAACCTTGGATCTTTGTGTTGAGGCAATCAGCCCTTAAATGATTGGAAGATCATGGTTTTGATGTGTGGGCGAATAAGTTTAAGGTTAGAGTGTTATGTTGTATTTGATGTGTGTGATTGAGTTTGTAGGACTTGGAGAATCATACATGGTGGACATATCCGAGGGACGAGAGCCGAGGGAGGAGAGCTGCAAGGGCAAGCCGGGAAGTGTACTTCAAGGGCACACGTGAAGGGTGGCATGGAGGCAAGCCAAGGGAAGGCTTGCGTGCGCATCCGAGGGACGATAGCCAGAGGAAGAGGACTTCAAGGGGCGAGCCAAGAGATCAGACCTTAAGGCACATGCGAAGGAGAAGGTCCGGAGTGGCTGGAACTAAGATGGGAGGCAGGGCAGTCGACTGGCCTGGAGGCAATCGACTGCCAAAACCCACAGAAAGTTTGCGGCCTCGGACAAGTCGACTGGCATCTGGGCAGTCGACTGGTATACCTCCTAAACTAGTCGTTGGCTAGCCGTTGGCTAGCAATTAATGCAAGGCCAGTCGACTGCCCCAGGGGCAGTCAACTGGTGCGGGCTAGACAGATTGCGAATCTGTCCTGTTCACATATAAAAGGAGCACGTTTTGTACGTGTACGGTACGGTTCCGTACAGTAACGAAGTGCTGCCAAATTGTAGAGTGTTTCTTTCTTCCACTATTGTATTTTTGCATCTGTAAAGAGGAAGATCTTCCTGTAAAGGTTTCTCCACCTCAAGGAGACTTTTCGATAGTGAAAAGTGGTGATCGCGGCATGGATCCTTGGACTAGTATTTCCGCTGCGCTAACAATTCTGTAGAGATCCAAGATCCGAAAAAGTGCATTCACCCCCCCCCCCTCTGCACGCCTAAATCGATCCTTCAGTTGGTATCAGAGCGAAGTGCATTTTGGAAGATCTAACAATCAACCAGAACAAATTGTAATAGCGTTTCAAGAGGGATACTCCACCGCACGACCTCCGTTCTTCGACGGGAACGACTTCGCCTACTGGAAAGGTAGAATGCAATACTACCTTATGAATGACATAGAAAATTGGATAAGTGTTACAGATGGCTTCGAGGCACCCATCGATGAAAGAGGAGACCCAACACCGATGAGATCACGGTCGAAGGAGGTGATGAAAAGGGCGTAGTCTAATGCCAAGGCCACCACCACATTGCAATGCGGGCTCTCGAAGGAGCAATTAAACAAGGTGGGTCAATTCAAGAGTGCCAAGGAACTATGGGACAAGTTGGTTGAACTGAACGAGGGGTCCAACGAGTCCAGAAGAGCCAAGAAGGACCTACTAGTGGCTCAACTGCAATCCCTCTCCATGAAGAGCAACGAAACCGTCAGCCAGCTACATGAAAGGGTAAAAGAAGTGATAAATGAGCTCCATGTGATTGGACAGAAGATAGAAAACCGGGGCATCGTCAGGTACGTTCTACAAGCATTCCCGAGAACCACCTTCTGGGCATCCACGGTTGATGCTTACAAGGTATCAAGGGACTTATCTTTAGTAAAATTAGACGATTTGTTTTGTGAATTTGAACTGCACGAGCAAGCTAACATTACGGCCAAAGAGAAATGTATTGCTTTTGTTGCAGAAAAGGAGAAGAAGAGGAGGAAGGAGAAGAAGAAGGTGGTCTACTCATCTTCATCAGATTCAGAGAAGTCAAGCACCTCTATGGACAGTGACCAAGAGGCCTTCATGGTAAGGAAATTTCGTAGAGCATTTAAAAGTTTATCTAACAAATCCTATCCTAAGAAAGGGGCCAAAGGTAAGGGTAAGGCCAAGGATATAATTTGCTACAACTGCCACCAAGAGGGACATATGAAGAATGAGTGCCCTCAACTGAAGAAAAGGGATGACAAGAAGGAAGAGAAGAAGAAGAGTGACAAGAAGAGATCAAAGGGAAAGGAGAAGGGTGCCACCAACCTCAAGGCAACTTGGGATGATCCTTCATCCTCAGAGGAAGAAGAAGAGCAAGTCTCCCACTTTGCTCTTATGGCACAAGATCATTCGGACTCATCGGATGATGAACGAAGCTCAAGTAGCGAAGATGAGAGCTCCTCCACTTCATCATCAGAGTCAGAAGCTTCGGTAAGTGAGGTATACCACTTACCCTCCTCTACTTTAGTGAAGATAATTTCTAGCACAAACATGGACTTAGCTAAGGCTAGAAGTAAAGTTAAGGATCTAAAAGAATAAATTGCCATGCTTAGAGTAGAAGCTACTAGACTTAAGGATTTGCATGCTAGTTCTACTTCTTCACATGTTTCACTCCTTGAAAATGAAAATAAGGAATTAAGGACACAAGTAGATGACCTCACAAAGGCCCTTAGGAAATTCCAAGTGGGATCTAGTAACTTAGATATGATCATCAACAGTCAAAGGGTTGTGTACAACAAAGCCGGGTTGGGTTATAGGCCTAAGACCAAGGAGGTTGCCTTTGTTTCACTTACCGGTAGGATTGGTGCATCTAGGAGACTAGGAGCTAGGGGAACCACAAAGAAGGCATGGGTACCTATGAAATTTCTAAATGATGCTTATGGATCAAAGACATGGGTACCAAAAGAGTATGTTTTCTATGTTGTTTAGGTAAAGGTGAAGGAGGCCCCAACAATGTGGATAGTAGATAGTGGATGCTCAAGACACATGATCGGGGATGTGAGCAAGTTCACCACTATTAGCTACCTAAAAGAAGGGACCGTCTCCTTTGGGAATAGTGGAAAGTTGAGGATTATTGGTAGGGGCACAATTGAGGTATCTCCCACTATTTCAATTCATAAGGTACTTTTAATCAAATACATGAAGTTTAATTTATTAAGTGTAAGTCAATTATATGATGTCGATTTTCAAGTAGAATTTCATGCTAGAAAATGCATCATTAGACATAATAAATCAAATACTATCATCATAGAAGGGTTTAGAGTGGCAAATTTATATTATCTTGATCTATTTTATGCTACTGACAATGTTGTTAAGTGTCTCATGTCTAAAGAAGAAGAAGGGTGGTTGTGCCACCGGAGACTTGGACATGTCAATATGAGGAGCATTGCAAGAGTGGCCAAGGAAGAATTGGTGAAGGGACTCCCAATGCTCAAGTACGAGAAGAACAAGTTGTGTGATGCATGCCAAGAGGGTAAGCAATCAATGTCATCACACAAAGGTAATACCCTAATCACTACCTCTTTGCCTCTAGAACTTTTGCATATAGATTTATTTGATTGTCATAGTACTCCCTCACTTGTAGGGAGTAAGTATTACTTAGTGATAGTAGATGACTTTTCTAGGTTTACATGGGTCTACTTCTTAAAACATAAGGATGACACCCTAGAGATCTTTATAGGATTTAGTAAAAGGGTAGAAAACGAAAAGAACATGAAAATAAACTGAATTAGGAGTGACAATGGTGGGGAGTTCCAAAATGCTAGCTTCACACAATTTTGTGTTGAAAATGGGTACAAGCATGAGTTTTCATGCCCAAGGACTCCTCAACAAAATGGGGTAGTTAAGAGGAGAAACCGAGCCCTACAAGAAGTTGCTAGGACTATGCTTAATGCATATTCCCTTCCTAGCTATTTTTGGGCCGAAGCGGTTAACACCGCTTGCTATATCAAAAACCAGGTGTTGGTACATAGATTTTTAGGAAAAACACCTTTTGAACTGTGGAATGGAAGGGTACCACAAGTCCATTATTTTAGAGTCTTTGGATGTAAAGTTTACATATTAAATACCAAAGATGACCTAAGGAAATTTGAGTCAAAAGCCGATGAAGGGATTCTAGTAGGCTACTCATCAAATAGTAGAGGTTATAGAGTGTATAACAAAAGGACAAAGGTGATTGAGGAGTCCTCGAATGTTAAATTTGATGAAACAAGTAGTAACTAGCCTAGGAAGGCCTCAATTGATAAGGATATAGAAGAGGTCCAACCCCTTGCCCAAAGAATCCAAGACCTACATTTGGAGGGCAATGATCAAGGGGGAGTAAGAAATACCCTAGAGGATGAGGAAGAAGGAGTAAATGAACATACAACCTCTAGGCCCTTGAGACATCACCATGATCATCCCATTGACCAAATAGTGGGTGATGTCATTCAAGGAGTAAGGACTATATCATACTTTAGGGATAAAACTAGTCAAATAGGTCTAATCTCCCAATTAGAACCCAAGACCATTGATGAAGCATTGGGAGATGTTGATTGGGACTTAGCCATGCAAGAAGAGTTAAATCAATTTGAGAGAAGTGAAGTTTGGGAGTTAGTTCCTAGGCCACATGATTGTACTATTGTAACCACTAGATGGGTCTTTAGGAACAAACTATATGACCAAGGTAAAATCACTAGGAACAAGGCTAGATTAGTAGCTAGGGGGTTTAACCAAGTTGAGGGACTAGATTATGATGAAACTTATGCCCCCGTAGCTAGGTTAGAATCAATTAGAATTCTACTAGCCTATGCCGCTCACATGGGTTTCACACTCCACCAAATGGATGTGAAGTTGACATTCCTTAATGGGATCATTAAGGAAGAGGTTTATGTAGAACAACCCCCTGGGTTTGAGGACCCTAACTTTCCAAGACACGTGTTCAAACTAAGAAAAGCCTTAAATGGATTGAAACAAGCTTCCCGAGCTTGGTATGAAAGGCTTTCCTCATTTCTAGTGTCTAAGGGGTTTAGGAGAGGAACAATTGACCCTACATTGTTCCTAAAATCTAAGGACAAGGAGATATTTGTTTCCCAAGTCTATGTAGACGATATTATTTTTGGGTCAACAAATAATGACTTCCTACAAGAATTCATCAAGTGTACGGAAGATGAATTTGAGATGAGTCTTGTAGGAGAGTTAACATTTTTCTTAGGCCTTCAAGTTAAGCAAACTAATAAAGGTACACATTGTAGGACCGGTACCGTCGATAGAGGGGGGGGGTGAATATCGACCGTGAAAACTTCGCAGAAACTTCGTAACTTTCGTTCTAGATTTAGAGTGTTAGCGCAGCGGAAAATAAATAGAATGAATAAACACAGCAAAGGACACGCGGGATTTTTACTTGGTTCCCGACCCCCCAGGGTCAGTACATCCAAGGCCTATGCACGGGAACGCCCGTCCACTATTGGTCTCCTTTCCAGACTTTTCGGAGGTGGAGAAACCCGACTTACAGTGCAAGATTACAAGCAATAATATAGAAAAATTAAGTACGGTAATTAACGAAATGCAAACCAACAAGACAAGCATGAAGCTCGGCCAATCTGGACCTCCGAAGTGCCGCGCACTTCCTCCTGGAGCCTCCCGATCGTAGAGCCTCGTTTCTAGTGCGTTGCCGTTGGTAAGAATGCTCGGAATGGTTCTTGGAAGTCATGTCTGAAGCAGAGGGGTCGAAGCCCCTTATATAGGCCTCCTGGGGGCGCCTCAGACGCTGGGGCGCCCCGGAAGACTCGGTCAAACCTTATCCTTGCGCCTACCTCGCCGTAGGTGATAAGATGATTGACCAGGGTGCCCCGGACACTCCGGGCTCCCCCATGTGGGCGTATCCTATGTTCTGACTTCGAAACAGTAAAACAGCTACGAATCCGGGTGCCCCGGACGCTCCTGGCGCCCCGGTTGACACCTGTTCTGTATACACCACGTTTCCTGCTTCTTTAGTACATTCTGGGGGTGCCCCCCTTGTTGGGGGCGCCCTGGCTGCATGGGGGCGCCCTGGTTAGGGCCTCCAGCAAGCTTGCTACATCCTCCAATCTTAGTACCTGCAAGATGTCAACCACAAAGCATAGATACATATAATAGTGGTCTTAAGGACTTGGTTCGGACTTAGGATTTGCACAAAACCCTAGGTCGAACCGGCACGAGTTTCTATCCCCGAGAACTCGCCCTTCACCTACTCCTTTTAGGAGACGGTTGCCACCTAGTCTTTCGGGTGGACTTTTGCTTAGCTTCCGATACCTCCGGACCTCGAGATGCCCAAACCCTGACCCGTCTCTACTCCTGTCCTTAGTCATCGCTCAGCTAAGTTGCTTAGTCCCTCCGACCAAGACTTCATTCCCCAGCAGTCCTTCGCCAGGTGCCTAGCAGCCCTTCGCTAGGTCTTCTATACCTAGCAGCCCTTTGCTAGGTGCCTAGCAGCCCTTCGCTAGGTTTTTTATGCCTAGCATCCCTTCGCTAGGTGCCTAGCAGCCCTTCGCTAGGTCTTCTATGCCTAGCAGCCCTTCGCTAGGTGCCCAGCAGCCCTTCGCCAGGTCTTAGGGTTTCGATACCTAGCAGCCCTTTGCTAGGTGCCTAGCAGCCCTTCGCTAGGTCTTGGGGTTTCGATTTCTAGCAGCCCTTCGCTAGGTGCCCAGCAGCCCTTCGCTGGGACTTAGGGTTTCGATGCCTAGATCAACTAGGACTTTTTTTCAGCTTAGTTTACTCCTTTCTTACTCCCCCTTTGCCTCTTCATTGTATCACTGACTTAAGTGTATTGTCAAACATTAAAACACTTAAAGGAGAACATCATTGATGCAACTTGCATCAATACACATGTCTTTCAAACCAAATATGCTAAGGAGATGTTGAAGAAATTTAATTTAGAAAATGCTAAGGTAGCATCTACACCCATAGGAACCAATGTGAAAATGGATAGTGACATTGAAGGGAAAATGGTAGACTCTAAACAATATAGGAGCATGATTGGTAGCCTCCTATACCTAACCGCTAGTAGACCTGACATACTTTTTGCGGTAGGTATGTGCGCAAGGTACCAATCTTCTGCCAAAGAGTCCCATTTGGTTGTAGTCAAGAGGATCTTAAGGTATGTGAAAGGGACCCTCAATGTCGGACTTTAGTATCCTAGAACCCCTAGTGTTGATCTATTTGGATACACCGACTCGGACTATGCGGGGTGTAAGCTAGATAGGAAGAGTACAAGTGGAGGGTGTCAATTTCTTGGGTCTTCCTTAGTTAGTTGGAGTAGTAGGAAACAACCATGCGTTGCCCTATCAACAACAGAAGCTGAATATGTGACAATGGGTGGGTGTGTTTCTCAACTCCTTTGGATCATACACACCATAGACGATTATGAGCTACATTACACCAAGGTCAAAGGCATGTCTGATAATGTAAGCACAATCAATTTTACCAAAAATATGGTTCACCATTCTAGGACAAAACACATTGAAGTGAAACATCACTTCATTAGAGACCATGTGGCAAGGGGAGACATAGAACTACACTATGTTGAATCAAAGTCGAACCTAGCCGACATATTTACCAAGCCTCTTCCCGAATCGGAGTTTACATCCTTAAGAAGAGGACTTGGAATGTGTTTTGTGGAAGTATAGGATGAACTTGGAGACATTGGCTTTGAAAAAGGGTGCTTGATCCATTAGGGTGATACATTTGGATCACATGAGCTTATGGCACATTGTTGAACCATTGAGAGTATCAAAATATAAAAACTAGACCAACTATGGGGAAGACAAGTGTTTAATCAATGGACACTTTGCCCAAAGATCATAGTTGGACATTTTAAACCTTTGAAAACCATTTCATGCATTAAATGCTTTGCCATGCCTTTGAAAGTTATATGATTGCAAAATTGGTACAAAATGTAGTGTTTTTAAAACTTTTGGATTTTTATCAAAAGTCATGCATGGTTGAAATTTTATATGGTTTAATATTTTTCCATGATAGAGTATAACATTATAAACATGTATGCAAAATTTTACAATTTTTGGAATTTTTTGGAATTTTCTGGGAGTTTCTGAAATTCGACAGAAAAGCTGAAATATTAGACTGATGGTGTATCAGTCGACTGCCCCATGGGCAGTCGACTGGCACGCAAGTTTTCAGCCACTGTGAGAAATTTCAGAAATTGAAATTTATTTCATTTGATGCCATGGGTTTTGGTTGCTTGAGGTAATCATTTTGATGGTGTCAAAGAGGGAGAATGGATGGTTTAAGTTAGAATTTTGACTTAAAATGGATGAGTTTAGGTATTTTGTCCAACTTATACCTTGAAAGGCTAAAATTTGGGAGAAGACTTGAATTAAGGGGGAGGTACCTCTTAGGTTCTGATATGTCTTATATTTTTAACATATTGATGTTGTTAAGTGGAACTTAACTTGAATTGTGACTAGAATTGAAAATGGGGGAAGACATAGGTTAAGGGGGAGGTTACCTCTTAGGGTTACTATGTCTCATGATTTTTCAATTGCTATGTGTTGCTATTGCTGTTGTGGTTGTTGTTTATCTCTAACTTAAACATATTGCCACACATCAAAAAGGGGGAGATTATTGAGGCAATCGACCCTTAAATGATTGGAAGATCATGGTTTTGATGTGTGGGTGAATAGGTTTAAGGTTAGAGTGTTATGTTGTATTTGATGTGTGTGATTGAGTTTGCAGGACTTGGAGAATCACACATGGTGGACATATCCGAGTGACGAGAGCCGAGGGAGGAGAGCTCCAAGGGCAAGCCGGGAAGTGGACTTAAAGGCACACGTGAAGGGTGGCATGGAGGCAAGCCAAGGGAAGGCTTGCGTGCGCATCCGAGGGACGCTAGCCAGAGGAAGAGGATTTCAAGGGGCGAGCCAAGGGAGCAGACCTGAAGGCACACGAGAAGGAGAAGGTCCAGAGTGGCTGGAACTAAGCTGGGAGGCAGGGCAGTCGACTGGCCTGGAGGCAGTCGACTGCCAAAACCCACAGAAAGTTTGCGGCCTCGGACCAGTCGACTGGCATCTTGGTAGTCGATTGGTATACCCCCGAAACTAGCCGTTGGCTAGCAATTAATGCTAGACCAGTCGACTGCCCAGGGGCAGTCGACTGGTGAGGGCTGGACAGATTACGAATCTGTCCTGTTCACCTATAAAAGGAGCACATTTTGTACGTGTACGGTACGGTTCTGTACAGTAACGAAGTGCTGCCAAATTGTAGAGTGTTTCTTGCTTCCTTTATTGTATTTCTACATCTGTAAAGAGGAAGATCTTGTTGTAAAAGTTTCTCCACCTCAAGGAGACTTTTCGATAGTGAAAAGTTGTGCTCGGGGCGGTGATCCTTGGACTAGTCACCCATCTGGGTCGATACCAAGTAACTGATAAGTGTTAGCATTGTTTTTGTTTCTTTTACATATTATTTCCGCTGCGCTAACAATTCTGTAAAGATCCAAGATCCGAAAAAGTGCATTCACCCCCCCCCCCCCCGCCCTCTGCACGCCTAAATCGATCCTTCACTTTGCAATAAATTTGCTCGGACAACATTTAAACTGATAAAGACGAGTTACCTAAATAGGCAATTCTTCACTCAATCTTGTCCATTGGCCATGAATGTTATCATCATTTACCAACTAGACAACCTTATTTTCTGCACTCATCCCATTAACACAACCTTATGTGTAGAATTCTATAACAACATAGTTAGACAGAATGATCTTATGTTTGTCACCACCATTCAAGGGATGCCGTTGACAATCACACCTTCGTTGCTCAACCGATTTCTTGGACTATGACTCTCTCGGTTCACCTTTTGCTGTTATCCTCCTAGGGATCCTCCCTTTGATGCTCCCTACTCTCACATTGACCAAGACACTCTACACTCCTGCTTTTATAGGGATGCTAGAAACCCTTTGGCCAGACGATTTTAGTCTGTTGACCTTCAAGTCCATGACTATGCTCTTTATAGAGTTTTAGTCTGCTGCATTTTACCTTTATCCACGAGAGACGTCGCTACCATGCGACCATTTCACACCTTCCTTCTGTATGCATTGATCCATCATCTTGATATCGACATTGGACTCCACATGTTCCACACAATTCTATATGCGTCCAGTGTTACCACTCAGGGGCGGGTACGCACCCCTTACTGCCACATCATCACCTCCATTCTTCATCATCACGGTCGTAACATTACTGATGGAGAGATGACCGCGATGACTAAATTTGATGAAATAGATTTTAGGAACTTTTCCCTAGCTGGTATAGAGGTCTCGGGTACCGGGGTTTTTTCGTGGAGACGTCAGCGAGCCGGAGTCCAGATCGACTCCGACGAGGAGGTAGAAGTCGACGTAGCTGATCTCGCGGCCGAAGCTCGGGAGCACATAGACAAGCCTGCACCTCCGACGTTTGGAGAGAGACTGACACTGCTTGAGACTGAGATCCACAGCCTCCGGGAAGAAGTGGAGGCAAATCATGCGGAAGAAATGGAGGCAAATCAAGCCTGACCCATGGAGTATATGAACGCCCTCAAGGCCGATTGAGAAACCAATGACGTGCGGTATAATGAGATGATGTCATTGTTCCACTCTTGGCAGCCCGGTCCATTTTTTCCTCCAGGCCCCTCCTCTTAGACCCTAGTTAACTTATTGTACTATGGTTGACTCGTGTTTGACTGTGCTGGTCCTTGTTTTGACCAGTTGACTTCTATGCTCTAATCATATCTAGTTGCTTGATGCTTACTTGATTATCTGTCTCTTATCAGTAGTTAGGCAGTTAGGATTATGCTTGGTAGAATAGGCTTGCTCTACTTCAATTTTTCTTAAAACTATTTTATTACTTGATTTTAAAATCAGTTTCTACTTAATTTGTAAAATCATTTTTCGAATTAGTTTTTCTTAAGAAAAATTACCTCCTTCAAAACTAGGGTTTTTTCGAAAATGGAATTAGCTTAGGCCCTAACCCAAGAACTGCATGCACCTATAGATTTTGAAGCCAGCATCTCACAAGCACCTTAGGGTACTTTTGACTAATAACCTAGAATGGGTTGAGATGCTTAGGTCTTTGCCTTAATTCAAGATGCTTTAAGTTAGTGCATCTGCAGTAATTGGGGCACTAAATATAAATTAAACAGTAATCAGGTTAAGTGTCAAGCTTAGAAAATCTAACATGAACAGAACACTTAACTTGACTAACCCCAGTGAAAACTACTGTCTATAACAGTTAGTAATAGCTAATTGGGTTAAACAGGACCCGAGCGAGATAATTCAAATTGTTTTGGTCCATGTTTATACCTTGAATTAGTTCAGTATAGCACATTATTCTTTTGCTATACTCTAATGCAATTTTTTTTGCTATTTTGATTTGTTTTTTGATATATGGCAAAGGTGGAGAGATTGAAAAGGAGAGAAGATTTGAAAATTAATTTTTTTTTTCAAAATTTAAAATTTCAAAATTTTATCCTTTCTTCAAAATGTACTTAATCTAAGTTGCCTTCAAAACTATTTTTTTTTTCAAAACTGTCTTTAAGTACTTGACCCAAGCTGTTTTCAAAAGTGTTTCTAAGTACTTAAACTTAAGCTATGTTCAAAACTTTTTCTAAGTACTTATCTTAAATAGAAAAGTTTCTAAGTAAAAAGTTTCTAAAATACTAAAGAGATTGAATTTTTTTTCAAAAATTCCTTTAGTAATAAAAAACTTCAGAAATTAACTTGAAAATTTTTCCAAGTATAAATTTTCCAAGTGCCCAGCCAAAATTTTTTGTAGGAAAATGTTTTCTAAAACTTCTTTTGAAAAAATAGTCTAAGTGTTGAAAAATCAATTCCATTTTTAGACTTAGAAATTTTCAAACCCCACGAACCTTTGAAAACCTAGGGGGAGATTCCTTCCAGGGGGAGGAAACTAAACCGGTATTTCACCTGTTTGTTATCAACTTAACCTTTTGAACTGGGTTGCCATAAATCAAAAAGGGGGAGATTGTTGGTGCAGACAGCACCCAAGTCGAACCTTGGTTTTGATAATGGAAAAGGGTTCAAAAGTTAAGTATTATTTGTGATCTAATATATTACTTGAGTGTGTAAATTGAAGTCCTAGAGAATGACTGCTAGGCATCGAATCCCTAAGACCTGGCGAAGGACGGCTGGGCACCTAGCGAAGGTCTGCTAGGAGTCTAAGACCTAGCGAAGGACTGCTAGGCACCAGGCGAAGGACTGCTTGGTAACGAAGACCTAGCGAAGGATTGCTAGGCACCAGGCAAAAGACTGCTTGGTAACAAAGACCTGGCGAAGGATTGCTAGGCACCAGGCGAAGGATTGCTTGGTAACGAAGACCTGGCGAAACACTGCTAGGCACCTGGCGAAGGACTGCTGGGCAAAAGTCCAACCGGAGGAGCCGCTTGGCAACAGGTAAATTCTCCTGAGAGGAGTAGGTGAGGACGTGTTCCCCGTCGAGGGAACAGTAGGCGTCGGTTCGACCTAGGGTTCCATTTAGGAGACCCAAAGTCAGAACCAAGATAGCTACGACTGTAAAATTCAGTAACATTCTTGCTTTGTTTTGTTTGGTACTAACCCTGGATGCAGGACCGAAGGAACGAGTTTCTGCAGCTCAGAATGCCCCAAAGGAGAGGGGCAGCAGCTGGGTCAGGCGCCCGAGAGGTCCCGGGCGCCCAAGGTCAAAGCCAAACATGATTTGAGCAAGAAAACGCTTTGGAAGCTCACTGGGCCAGGCACCCCCAAGCTCCCGGGCGCCCCCATGGTCCCGGGCGCCCCGGGTCCAAGCCAACGAAGCAATTGGATTGATGTTAGCCGAGAAGCCAGGAAAACCAAGTCAAGCAGGGCGCCCTCTGTGTCACGGGCGCCCCCGTCAAACCTCGAGCCCGATCCTGGAGGGATAACGGCTGACCGAGTTCAGGATGAAGGATTTCAGATCGAGAGACTCGTGGAGGGTGCCCCCAGAGTCCCGGGCGCCCCCAGGTGCACTATAAAAGGGGCTCGACCCCCAAGGCTTCAAAATATAATTTTTGAAGGCCTCAATACTCTTCGCTCAAGCGTTCTGCTACGGAAACTTCTGATCTGAAGGTCCTAGCGCCGACGATGACCCTACGCACCGAAGAACGTTCCACACCGGGTGTCGGTAACGAAGAGTTAGATTTTTATTTTTACTGCAATACTACTGTACAACTTCCTGTAAACTTTGCGCATTATAGAATTGCCCGCAGTAAACGGTCAAGTATCGTGGGCCTTGGAGTAGGAGCTGACCGCGACTCTGAACCAAGTAAAAAACCTTGTGTTCGCGTTTGTTGTTTTAATTTCCGCTGTGTATTCTCTATCTTATAATCTGAAACGGTTTTACGATATTCACCCCCCTCTACCGTATTCTATCGATCCAACAAGAAGCTGGGCAAATGTCCAACCGGAGGAGCCGGTTGGCAAAAAGGTAAATTCTCCCGAGAGGAGTAGGTGAGGAAGCGCTCCCCGTAGGAGGGAACATTAGGAGTCGGTTCGACCTAGGGTTCCATTTGAGAGACCCAAAGTCAGAACCAAGATAGCTTAGGCTGTAAATAATGTTTAATATATTGTATATTTGCTTCTTGTGTTTGGAACTAACCCTGATTGTAGGAAACGATGGGACTGAGTTTTCGCAGCTCAGGCGCCTCATTAGAAGGAGGCGCCTCACTGGGCTAGGCGTTGTATGGATACAGGCACCCCAGTGCAAGGCCAAACCAAGCCATCGAACCAAACTGCCACGAAAGCCTTCAGACCAAGTCAAACTAAGTGCCTATGTTAATAGAGGCACCCCAGTTAACTCAGGCGCCTCAATGAAGGGGATAAGCACTGACCAAGCCTGCGAATTAGAGTTCGCGTAGGAGAGGCCACGTGTCAGGCACCCCCTTCAACACAGGCACCCAAGCGACCACTATAAAAGGAGGTTCACCCCCAAGGCTTGAGAACAACTTGCAAATCTCGCTCTCAACACTTTCGCTCAAGTGCTACGCTCTGGCATGCTCTGCACTCGCAATTCAAGCGCCGACATGACCCGCTTCTCCGAAATTCCATCTACTCCGGTCGTCGGTAAAAGATTAAATTTCATAAGTGTTGTTACTTTTTGTAATTCTATATCTATACTCCAAATTGTAAACATTCTTCGAATATAGAATTGCCCATTATAAACGGTCAAGGACCATGGGCCTTGGAGTAGGAGCCGATCGCGACTCCGAACCAAGGAAAACAAACTGTGTTAGCGACTTTGTTTTACTCTTTCCGCTGCGTAATTTCTCTTAACTGTCCAAAAATTTTTCGATCAATATTCACCCCCTCTCTAATGATTTACTCCGATCCAATAGATGCCCCCTTGATGAGCTCATAAGGTTCATCATGTTAAACCCTGCAGGTGGATTTAATCCGACATGATGATAAGGCTGAGTGGTACTAATCAAGGATCCAGAAGTTAATTATTTTAATTTATCAGTAATTTAAATTAATTGATGGGCATTCGATATCTTAAACACGAGGGATTGGACGACTCATAATAAGTGGAGCCCATATGAAAATATGGGGGTTGATGAGGAAGTTCAATTAAGATCCTTTAGTGGAATGTATCTTATTTAATGGATTGGTTTTAGATCCATTAGAGGGCCAAGATCCAACTCCTCCACTTGGTCCCTACCTTAGCCCTATATAAACCCCATGGGATCATGAAACCAAGGCTTAATCCAAGAGTTGACACCCTAGGCCTCTCTCCTCTCTTCTCTCTCTCATCTCCTCCCTTAGGGTTTCGGTCGGCGCATAGAAGAGGGGGACTTCACCTCCTTGGTTCATCTTCTCTTCTCCACCAACTCTCAGCTAGGACTTATAGAGACAAGGAAGAGTGTTTCTCTTCCTTTTGTGGTGCTCAGCGATGGTGGAGAAGCTGCCGGCGGCCGGTGGGAGGCGACGCTAGCAAGCTTGCAGCGGCGCCGTAAGGTTGAAGGAAGGGGAGTGTCTCGGGCTGTTTTGTTGAGGAAGAAGGAGAATTCTCTCCTTCTTCATCTTCTTCTCCTTCCTCTCATGGTTTGCAACTGGTCCGGCGGAGCTTGAGCAACTCCGGTGGTCGGCGGCACAAGGGAAGAGGAAGACAAAGTCGGTGCAAGGGAAACCCTAGTTCCTAGGATTTCTTATTTCGGCTAGGGCAAGAAGAAGAGCTCAGTTGGAACACCTTACTGATCTCGATTCTCGGTAGCTTGTCGCCCACATGAGATCTGGGAGGGGAGGGACATATGGTTGAAGGCTACGAGGTAAAAAAAGAAGGTATAATTCTTCTTTAGCTCCTATTCTTCTTTTGGTACCTTATTGTTTTGCTTCGTCATTTCATGTGAATTAGTTAATTACTTTGATTTTGTATCATAGCTAATAATTAATTAATTGGACCCCGACCATAAACACAAGAACTAGTGATCCACTCATCGTCTCTTCCACGGTCGTTCGGTTAGGAGAATTATAAGGCACGATCTTTGTGATTGGCCGAGTTGTGATTCGTATCAAACGATATGATGACGAGAGATGGTCGTTGGGAGACTGGTCTCCATTCAGATTAAATTTTAATCCATGGACATGGAGTGGTCTCTCAAGGATGACCAAGTCTTCGTTAGGGAAACACGTCAAGCCATACCGAACAATTGGTATCAGAGCTGACGTTTCCGGTTTTGTGTGTTTAGGATTGGTTAATTTATGCTCTTTTTCATATATTTTATTTTGCTAGTTGATATGTGGATGTGCGTAGGCAAACTTTGTGTTGCAGGCACTAGATTCCAACTTATTATGGCCAAATAATTGATGTATATGATGGTTGTGCTATTATTGTAAATTAATTAAATCCTCAAGGTTGACGAGGCTAGGTTAATTTATGTACAGGCTATTATTGTACAGGCTAAATAATTAAATCCTCAAGGTTGATGTATGTGATGGCCAAATAATTTATGTACAGGCTAGGTTAATTAAATCCTCAAGGTTGACGAGGCTATTATTGTAATTAAATATGACACATGTTTAGCCGAGCACATTATTTTACCTTTGATCTAGTTTTCATGTACACTCCTTTGTGGAGTATAGGATCGATGATGTAAATAATTAGCTAGTTATTTCGGCTTGGAGATCCCTTAAGGTGGCTTGTGCATAAGGAAGGGAGGAGCAAACGAGGTGACGACATGACTGGAGGTGCATTGGAGACCAAGGCCATGAAAAGTTGGAAAATCTAGGATTTTCTATTTTCATTATGTTGGTTATGTGCATGTCGTGTGTGTGTGCTTGTTAAAAATTCCTCAAACTAAATTACTAAATGGGAGAGGGGCCCTAAGGGTCCTTTGGCTTCCATTACAATCTAACATGTAATGCGAACAAGCTCGCGCGTTGGCTCTGAGTGCCTTCCTCCATAACGGATAGACTTGTTCTGCGGATCACAAGGTTAGAAAAGATTATAGGGAATTATTGAAGAGCGTGTGTACTTCCCCAATGGAAGGCACATAATCGTAAATAATTCTCTTAGTGTCGTGTAATGGTAAACACTTAGATACAAATATTAGTATCCTCCCCAACGGAGTCACTGCTAATAATTTGTAGGGCCGAAGTGAACCAACTATTAGTCTTACTTGTCAAAAAGTTAGGTTGACAAGATAGTAAGATTGATGGGTAAAACCTTCTCTAACGAATGAAGAGTTCGTATACGTCCACACTAATGTGACATGCGAATTCTCGGTATTTAGAGGTGTTAGTTGATTTCAAAAATTCATTGTTTTGAGGAATCAATTTATTTTCGAATTCTAAATTAGTGTATGTTGTGATTCTCAGGATTTTCAAAATGGCCTTTAACCCACTAGCTACCATACTTATGGAGAACAAACTTACTGGACCCAACTATATTGACTGGAAAAGAAACCTAGATATTGTCCTTACAGCTAAGCGTACAAGTTTGTACTCACCGAAAACTGTCCTGATAAGCCTAGCGACAAATCTAGTGAAGAGCAGAGAGAGCGTTACAAGAAATGAGTTTAGGCAGATGAGATGGCGCGGTGTTACATTCTGGCATCCATGTCGAATGTATTGCAATATCAGCATTAGGCCATGCCCATTGCTTGTGACATGATGCTGAACCTTTAGGAGCTCTTCGGGCACCAGAGTCGTGCCGCTAGGCAGCTGGTGATAAAGAATCTGATGACGACCACTATGGTCAAAGGGACACCCGTAATGGATCATGTCCTGAAAATGATGGCCCACCTCAATGAGATTGAGGTACTTGGAGGATCAATCGATGGGGAATCCCAGGTTGATATTATACTCCAATCTCTGCCTAAGTGTTTTGAGCAGCTCCAGCTCAACTATAACATGAACAAGCATGAGTATACGTTGGGGGAACTCCTGGGAGAACTCCAGGCGGCGGAGGGGCAATTTCGTCAGAATTTGCATGCCTTAGTGACTCAGAGGGTTTCTACTTCTATGCCGAAAGGAAGGAAGAAGAAGAAACAAGGTGGGTTCAGGAAGGCAACAGCAGTAGCATCACAGGGACCTCGGACTAGCATGAAGAAGTCGAAAGGAAAGTGCTTCACGTGTAACCAAACTAGACACTGGAAGGCGAACTGCCCCCGTCGTCAAAACAAAGGTATTTCCTCATGCTTTGTCGTTGAAACATGTTTAACGGTGTTATCTACCAGTACCTGGTGCGTAGATATGGGGGCCACTGATTATGTCTGCAATACTCTGCAGTGGTTCCAGAATACCTGACGGCTAGCTGATGGGGAAATCGTGTTCTACATAGGCAATGCTACGAAGGTGGCAGCAGTTGCAGTAGGAGATTTTTATTTGTCTTTTGAGAGGAATAAAGTGTTGGTTTTGAGAGATTGCTTATATGTACCCTCGTTTAGAAAGAATTTAATTTCAGTTTCTAAGTTAATAAAGGATGGATATTCTATTGCTTTTAATAACAGAGTTGTTATAAAGAGAAATAGAGAGATTATCTGTTCGGGTACTATGGTTGGCAATCTGTACACTCTTGAACCAAAGACTCCCATGATGCAAACAGAAGTTAATAGCTCATCATCTAACCTAAATAAGAGAAAGGAGCCTTCTAAGATGAATCAGACGTATCTTTGGCACCTTAGGCTTGGTCATATTAACCTTAGTAGGATTCAGAGGTTGATAGCCGAAGGACCCTTGGGTTCATTGGTGGTGAAAGACTTCCCGACCTATGAGTCTTGCTCGGAAGGTAAGATGACCAAGAGGTCTTTCAAGGCTAAGGGGTATAAGGCCAAAGATGTACTAGAACTGCTTCATTCTGATTTGTGTTGTCCTATATCAATCCAGGCTAGAGGTGGCTTTGAATACTTCGTCACTTTCATTGACGATTATTTAAGGTATGGATACATTTACCTGATGCGCCTCAAGTCTAAATGCTTTGATAAGATCAAATAGTTCAATGCTGATGTGGAGAAGCATCAAGGTAAAGGTATCAAGACACTACGATCAGATTGTGGTGGAGAGTACCTCTTTGGAGAGTTTAGGACATACTTATTAGAGGCTGGAATTCAGTCCCAGCTGACTGCACCCGGTACGCCCCAATAGAACGGAGTTGCAGAAAGAAGGAATATGACTCTTATAGAGATGGTTAGGTCAATGATGAGCTACTTTGATTTACCTGATTCATTTTGGGGATATGCTCTGGATAAGGCTGCGTATATTCTGATATGGTACCATCTAAGTCAGTCCCTTCTACTCCCATAAAATTGTGGACTGGGCGAAAGCCTAGTCTAGGACATATTCGGATTTGGGGTAGTCTAGCACATGTGCTAAAGGGAGATACTGATAAGTTGGAATCTCGTAAAGAAGTACGCTTGTTTGTTTGCTATCCTAAGGGAACGAAAGGTGGTCTGTTCTATAGTCCTGAGGATCAGAAGGTAATCGTTAGCACGAATGCCAAATTCTTAGAAGAAGACTATATGATGCACCATAAGTCCAGGAGTAGACTAGTGCTTGAAGAGTTAATAGAGGCCGTTCCGAACATAGGACCAATTGTACAAGAGGACACACCACAAGTCACTACACCACGTGTCACAGAAGATACACAAGTGGTACCTCGTCGCAGTGGGAGGGTTGTTAGACAACCTGAAAGGTTCATGTTTTTAGGAGAGTCTTCGGACTTGGTCACTAGTAAACATGAACCGAATCCCTGGACCTATGATGAGGCCCTCCAAGATAAGGATGCAGATTCTTGGCAAAGGGTAATGAACTCTGAAATATAATCTATGGATTCTAATCATGTCTGGGAGTTGGTAGAACCACCCGATGGTGTAAAAGCCATCGGATGCAAGTGGATCTACAAGAGAAAGAGAGGATCAGACGGGAAGGTTGAGACCTTCAAAGCAAGGCTTGTTGCGAAAGGGTACACTCAGAAAGAGGGTATCGATTATGAGGAAACCTTTTCGCCGGTAGCAATGCTTAAGTCTATCCGGATTCTCTTATTTTTTGCAGCACATATGGACTATGAGGTATGACAGATGGACGTCAAGATAGCATTCCTTAATGGAAGTCTTGAGGAGACCATCTACATGAAGCAACCAGAAGGGTTCATTGTAAAGGGCAAAGAGCATCTAGTATGCAAGCTTAATCGATCCATTTATGGATTGAAGCAAGCCTCGTGATCTTGGAACATCCGATTTGATGAGGTAATCTAGTCGTACAAATTTATTCAAAGTCCGAATGAATCATGTGTATATAAGAGGTGTGACGAAAACGTAGTGGTGTTTCTTGTACTTTATGTAGATGACATTTTGTTAATTGGCAACAATGTCAAAGTGTTATCAGACGTAATGGTTTGGTTGTCAAAATAGTTTGATATGAACGACTTGGGAGAAGCGGGGCACATCCTTGGGATCAAGGTCATAAGGGATCGCCAGAAATGGATGTTGTGCTTATCCCAAACATCATATATTGACACTGTCCTGGTTCGTTTTAGCATGGAAAACTCCCAGAAGGGTTTTCTACCTTTCAGGCATGGAGTTCCTCTATCCAAGGAGATGTGTCCGAAAATATCAAAGGAGATAGAGGAAATGAAGGCGGTTCCTTATGCATCGGCAGTAGGAAGCCTCATGTATGCTATGTTGTGCACGAGACCACATATCTGTTTTGCCATGGGCATGGTCAGCAGATATCAGAGTAACCCTGCATAGTGACATTGGACTGCGGTAAAGCATATATTGAAATACCTGAGACGGACTAGGGATTATATGCTAGTTTACCGGGCAGACCAATTAGTCCCTGTGGGTTACATGGATTCAGATTTCCAGTCAGACAAGGACATGAGTAAGTCTACCTCTGGGTTTGTGTTTACTTTCGGAGGTGGAGTCATAGTTTGGAGGAGTGTCAAGCAGAAATGCGTGGCGGACTCCACCATGGAAGCTGAGTATGTGGCAGCCTCAAAGGTAGCTAAGGAAGCTGTATGGCTCAGGAACTTCATCATGGACTTGGATGTGATTCCTGGTTTGCCCAAATCTATCACAATCTTTTGTGATAACCATGGTGCAGTAGCAAACTCGAAGGAACCACGAGCTCATAAGGCGAGTAAACACATAGAGCGCAAGTACCACATGATACGAGAAATCGTAAACCGAGGAGAAGTGGCTGTCGGCAAGATTTTATCAGAGGACAACCTGGTGGATCCTTTCACTAAAGCTCTTCTAGCTAGAGCTTTTGACCGACATGTGGAGGATATGGGAGTCAGATGTATGATAGTGAGAGAACAGCAAAGTCTTTGAGTATATGTGGGAGATTAATAGATGTGTATACTAAAAGACTTGTTCATTTTATATATAAGATCATCTATGTTTTGAAAGAGAATCACAACAACACCAGATGCTTGTTTATATTAGTACATGCATAAAAATTCTTTACATTGCATTGAAGATTGTAACGACCCGAAAAATTTTCCTAATATGTCTTTAAAATATTGTGCATGTCTAGATAATTTTTCGAGGGACCTAGGAACATTAACACGAATTTTAACCTAGAAATCCATGCTTTTTCCATTTAAATTGGGGAAATAGGCACTAATGGGCCTTATATGGGCTTTCTAGTACCATGATTATTGGTGAATTTTAGGTAAAAATTTATAGAAATATAAAGGGATTTTAATGGGAAATATTAACATAATTATGGGAGAATTTTTAAGGGATTTTCGAAATAATAGAAAAATAAAATAAAAAAAAATGGAAAATTAGTGCATGCACCAAGGATTGAACCTTGGACCTCTTGTACAACCATGCATGGACTAACCAATTCACCTAGCAAGGGAGTGCAATGAGGAAATGAAGTGGATTATGGTTAAGGCTTAGGGAAAATGAAGAGACACCATGACTCTTCATTTACCCTCCTTAATGTGTTATAAAGAGGGGGAATGAGAGTTTCTTTCTTCTCTCCATCAAGTCCACATTTCTTCTTCCTCCTCCCTCATTCTAGCCGAAACCCCAAGAGAGGATTCTCCCTTGGAAAAAGTTCACCTAAGGCTCCATCTCCAAGATCCAAGGCTTTTACAAGGGTACAAAGGCTAGGGGTGGTCAAGAGGCAATAAGATCTTCATCCTTCTCCCAAATCTAAGGTCTATAATCAAGATCAACCAAGGTAAGACTCCCTCACCTGTGGTATAATAGCTCTTCCTGAAGTTTACCATGATATGAAAGTCTTGTTTGAGATTTTATGTTGGAAAAAAAAGAAAAAGGCCATGAACCTAATCCTAGGGTTTCGGCCACCATGGGATTTAGGTCCAAGGGAATGTTAAAAATCCCTCTTATGTTTTCTAATGTGTTATCATGATGAATATAGAATAAATATAATTTTTGGGGAATTTTTGGGGTACCCTAAAGACCCCTTAGGGTTTGGGACCCTCACTATAATCCTTTGGTTAGGATTGGGCCTATCCTTTCAAGTATGTACCTTGGGTATCCCCATGATTCAAGGGGAGGTTGAAGGTAATTTGTGTAAATTTTCACAAGGTCTTGTGACCCTAAAGGTTTCGGCCAAGGAGGGTTCTAGGGCAAGAAGTTAGGGCTTACCTCAAGTAAGGGGTCCAATGGCTCCTATGGTATGGTATGGAAAGTGTTTGATGATTAATTAGAAATTTTATGAATTTATTCATGCCCCCATGGTCCAAGCATGTTTCGGCCAACCTTAGAAAATATGGCTAAAAGCTAGGGTGAACCCTAATTATGAGCCCTAATGGCTTCCTATGGCCTCATGGGTAATGTATGGTTGTTCTCTTTCTTTATGCTACCTTACATGTCATTTGAATGATGGAACTCCCCCTTGTAAGTTTCGGCCAAGCAAGATAAATAGGGTATGGGAGGAGTTAGGGTTTGAAGAATGATGGTTTATGGCTTATCATGAAGTATGCATATATATAAGTTCAAGCATGCATGTGGTAGAAATTATGTTACCAATAACTCTAACCTTATGTACCATGTTTCATGTGTGTATGTTTATGCCATGCTTAATAGGGTTATTCATGAATGTCTTATGTTCTATGCCATGCACTTGGATAGTATGTAGCATATTTATGGAAATTCTATCTATGTAAGCTTGTGAGAGATACCATGCTCATGGATGAAATGCAATGCTTACCTTAGGTATCATGACCATGCAAGCTCCATGGATTAGGAAAATGGTTTATGTAGGTATATCATGTTCAATGAATATAATGCAATGCTTACCTTAGATGTCATGATTATGCAAGCACTAGAAATAGGAATGAGGTTTTATGTAAGCATGCCATGTTTTATGAATGAAAATGCATGCCATATTTTATGAATGAAGATGCATGCCATGTTTTATGAATGAAGATGTATGCCATGTTTTATGAATGATAATGCATGCCATGTTTTATGAATGAAGATGCATGCCATGTTTTATGAATGAAGATGCATGCTATGTGTTATGAATAAAGATGCATGCCATGATGTATGAATGATGAAGCATGTGACGTATTTTACTTTATGAAAGGGCTTGTACCGGACCGAAGTATGGGTCCAAGGGATGGGCACCTTAAGAATGACTTTGTTCTGGACTACCGACTATGCTGTCCACGGTTCTGGCACTACCGAAGCTGTGCAATAGGGATGGGAACCTTAAGAACGCCCCGGTTCTGGGACTACCGACTATGTTGTCCTTATCCTAGTAGGTCGGGGCTCGCTACCTCGTATTTACTTACGGATGCGCACTTATGATGTATGTATGTGGTACAAGCCGGGGACCCCAATGATGTTATGAGTATGCTTAAGTATTTAAAAGTATGATTTTAAAAGTTAAGCATCCTTATGTATATGCATTAGACTCATGCATCCATTCATTCTATGCATTGTGCCATGATAGTAATATCTTATGTTTATGTTTATGCCATGTATTATGTCATGCTACGAATGTTTACTATGTTTATGTTTATGCCAAGTATTATGCCATGCTACGAATGTTTATTATGTTTATGTTTATGTCAAGTATTTTCCCATGCTACGAATGTTTATTATGTTTATGTCATGCCAAGTATCATGCCATGCTACGAATGTTTATTATGTTTATGTTTATGCCATGTATCATATCATGCTAAGAATGTTTATTGTGTTTATGTTTATGCCATGTATCAGTCATGCTAAGAATGTTTATTATGTTTATGTTCATGCCATGTCAAATATATGCTAAGTGATCATAGAGGCTTATGTTCTAAGTAAAGCACTAAGTATGTTAATGTTTCATGTGCTCATGATTAAGTGATGAATGGTTTTAGTGAGTAGGAAAGTGTCTTACTAAGCCTGTGTGCTTATAGTCTTTTTTCCTTATACCGCAGATCACGCAAGGGGACAGTAAGGAAGCAACAGGAGGGCATGAATGCATGTGTGTGGTAGTGACTTGGCCAAGAAAACAATATGTTTACTCGTCTTATGCTAGAACTTTACCTTTACTACTTATGTGCTTGAATGGTGACTTATGTGACTCTATGACATGATGCTAAGTATGACATGATATGATGCTAAGTATGAAGTTAATATGCCAAGTTCCCATGTCATGGTGTTAGGAATGGTAGTAGGTGCATGTAGGTGTAAGTTTAAAGTTTTTCCGCTGCATTATGATGTCCACCTGCCCTACTCATGTTAACGTAACGCCGCTTTTTGGAAAGAAAAAAAAAGCGGGCGTTACAGGTTGGTATCAGAGCAGTAACCATCTCACTACACACACATCAAGCCCTATTCCTGCACCTTCCAAGTAAGTACCTCTTTGCATATCTTATAGTAGTAAGCATTTTAGGATGTTTTATGGTTTTGGGATATGCAAGTATGAACGATGTTTAAGATAAAAAGTACTTTAGGATATGTAACGATGAATGATATTTTATTTTTTTTATGAATTAAATATTTAGAATAATATAGGGGTAGAGAAAAAAAAACTGATATTGGCCATACTTGTCTTTGGTGAAGAAAAACATGGCTAGAAGACATAGTAACCGACTTAACGAGGCAACCCCATCGCCTGACCAGGTGCAATTAGTAACCCAGCTCCAGCGTCAAGTCACGGAGCAGCAACAAACCATTAATACCTTGATGAACCAGCAAGAAAATTCCACTACTCCCCCATTGAACCAGACTGCTATACCCATTGCGCCCACAGTTACACAGAACCCTTCGACAGGCCCGACCACTGCAGCACGTCAAGAGGCTTATCTGATTCAGTGGTTGAGGCTGAAACCGGAAAATTTCTCGGGTGTTGGCGAACCGTGGGATGCCCAAGCATGGTTCAAGACAATGGAAAGTACCATGGAGCTGCTAGACTGGCCGGAGCATGAAAAGATCAAGTGTGCGTCCTTTTGCCTTTCTGGAGATGCCAAAATGTGGTGGGAGAGGGTCAAGGCCAAACGACAAGTGGGCCAGATGACTTGGTCGGACTTCGAGTCAGAGTTCTTCGAGGAATTCTTCAATATGCGTGTCACCAACAGACATTACGACGAGTTCACGGAATTTCGACAGGGTGACCTCTCGGTCAATGAAGCCGTGAAGAAATTCAATCGACTAGCTCGCCTATGCCCCGAGCTGGTCCGCACCGAGAAAGAAAGGGTCCGACTTATGCTGAAAATGTTGCGGCCCGAAATAGCTCTGAACGTGGCTGGCGGAGTAACCGACCGCAGACCACCGAGGAGTTGTTTGGTAGCGCCCTACTCACTGAGCACTATGTAACGCCCACCCTTATATCTACTCTCGGGGCGGGGTTACGTACATTCATTCATATAGTAATATTTTTTTTCTTCTAGCATAAAATTCATACAATCAATGCAGGGACTAAGGACTGAACATGCTTGTTTAAAACTATCAAAGTTATTCCATAACATGATAACTTCACTATTAAATTCAACTCCTAACATAATCAAGTATAAGAGACATCCAAGGATAAACACTATCATGCCATATCAATCCTAATCACTAACACTTATAGTCAAGGAAACATAAACATAAACATGATAAAGTAGATATAGAATCATTCTTTCCCGAGCCACCACCCCACACATCCTCAGCCTTCCTGCCTCTTCCTTTAGTTCATGTGTTCCTTACCTTTATCTGCAGCATAAGACAACACATAACTAATAAGCATAAAAGCTTAGTAAGGATCCAGTCCTACTCGCAAAATCCATACGAAAGCATACAACATGTACACATAACCAGACATAAGCATGAGTTCTTCATAGCATACTAAACATCAAAGTTTCTAAACATGCAGTATATAGTATTTTAAGCATACCCATCACATGTAATAAATGTTTTTCAAAAACAATTCCATAACGGTATTACTTAAAAATACATCCATGTCATATAGGGCACAGTTGTGTACCACATGATGCGTGTTCCCTAATGAGTTGGGGTAGCGAGCCACCAATCCCATTAAAGCAGGACCTCTTACGTCCTACCAGAGCCATGACCTTAAGTTAACATGTACCCCGGATTTGATTTAACGACCCCTCTTACGAGTCGGGTACACAACTTACAAAGTAAAATACTTATCATGTCTTTACATATATATGCTAAGGATGTACTCCAATTTTCACTGCTCAAGGGACACCCACTTTTTCAGGGTGTTTCTGATCCCATTGGGACACACCTCGCAACATAAGGGTGTTCTAAATCCCATACTTAATGGAGTATCCTTTCAAGCATTTCATCATACATATCACATGAAATCTCATAAGGGTGCCCCATGGGCTATAAGACATGCTCATACATACATCATAATTCAACCACTTAACATACTTTAGATCTGATAAGATTCGGTCACATAGATCATACTCATATCATAGGAAGTGGTAGCATGCTAACAATTAAGATTTCAATCAGACATCTCATTTAAACACCTCATGCATAAACATATCATAGGAAGTGGTAGCATGCTAACAATTAAGGTTTCAAATCAACCCTTCCATTTAACACCACATGCATATACATTTAATCATCCCCAAACATAAACATATCTCATAGGATAGTTTGACCTTCACAAACCCTAGTCCTAGTGGGTTGGCCGAAACATCAAGAGTAGGGAAAAATTAGGGCTTTTGCATTGATCATTCACACAGACAATTATACAAACACCTTGTATACAATATCATACCATACACTAAGCATGAATATATTCTAGGATAATTCAACCCTCCTTAACCCTACTTCCATGCTTTGGGCCGAAACCCATACAAGAACAAAACCCTAGGTTTTGTTCACCACATTTTGAAGGATACAACATACACCTATACCCTAAGTTCCAAGGGGTCTACACATGTAACAAGAAGTAACCCAAAGCAACCCTAAACCCTAATCCCTCTAGGGTTGGCCGAAACTTGTAGGGTAGGGAAAAGTTGGATTTTTGTAGCCAAACATTTATACAAACACATTGTCTACACCATCATATATTACACTAATCATAAAATACATCCTAGAGAAATTCAACTCTTAAACCCTTAAACCCTTACCTTGGCCGAAACCTACCAAGGGTGAAAACCCTAGTTTTTGTTCTTAACATCATGAAGAAAAATCCACATACATGTATACCCTAAGTCTCAAGGTCTTCTCATGTATCAAGGAAAGAACCAGGCTTCCCTTAAAGGTGTTGGCCGAAACTTACAAAAGGGGAAAACCCTCATTTTCGAAAACCACACAAGCAAAAGAATCACACTCACACACTATTACACTGCAGGCGAGGG
>JAGFNQ010000437.1:40334-56783 GCA_024364735.1 Boesenbergia rotunda | reverse complement strand
AGGGTTATTCATGAATGTCTTATGTTCTATGCCATGCACTTGGATAGTATGTAGCATGTTTATGGAAGTTCTATCTATGTATGCTTGTGAGAGATACCATGCTCATGGATGAAATGCAATGCTTACCTTAGGTATCATGACCATGCATGCTCCATGGATTAGGAAAATGGTTTTTGTAGGTATATCATGTTCAATGAATATAATGTAATGCTTACCTTAGATGTCATGATTATACAAGCACTAGAAATAGGAATGAGGTTTTATGTAAGCATGCCATGTTTTATGAATAAAGATGCATGCCATGTTTTATGAATGAAAATGCATGACATGTTTTATGAATAAAGATCCATGCCATGTTTTATGAATGAAGATGCATGCCATGTGTTATGAATAAAGATGTATGCCATGTTTTATGAATCATAATGCATGCCATGTTTTATGAATGAAGATGCATGCCATGTTTTATGAATGAAGATGCATGCTATGTGTTATGAATAAAGATGCATGCCATGATGTATGAATGATGAAGCATGTGAAGTATTTTACTTTATGAATGGGCTTGTACCGGACCGAAGTATGGGTCCAAGGGATGGGCACCTTAAGAACGCCCCGGTTCTGGACTACCGACTATGCTGTCCACGGTTCTGGCACTACCGAAGCTGTGCAACAGGGATGGACACCTTAAGAACGCCCCGGTTCTGGGACTACCGATTATGCTGTCCTTACCCTAGTAGGTCGGGGCTCGCTACCTCGTATTTACATAGGGATGCGCGCTTATGATGTATGTATATGGTACAAGTCGGGGACCCCAATGATGTTTTGATTATGTTTAACTATTTAAAAGTATGATTTTAAAAGTTAAGCATCCTTATGTATATGCATTAGACTCATGCATCCATTCATGCTATGCATTCTGCCATGATAGTAATATCTTATGTTTATGTTTATGCCAAGTATTATGCCATGCTAGGAATGTTTACTATGTTTATGTTTATGCCAAGTATTATGCCATGCTACGAATGTTTATTATGTTTATGTCAAGTATTTTCCCATGCTACGAATGTTTATTATGTTTATGTCATGCCAATTATCATGCCATGCTACGAATGTTTATTATGTTTATGTTTATGCCATGTATCATGCCATGCTAAGAATGTTTATTGTGTTTATGTTTATGCCATGAATCATGCCATGCTAAGAATATTTATTATGTTTATGTTCATGCCATGTCAAATATATGCTAAGTGATCATAGAGGCTTATGTTCTAAGTAAAGCACTAAGTATGTTAATGTTTCATGTGCTCATGATTAAGTGATGAATGGTTTTAGTGAGTAGGAAAGAGTCATACTAAGCCTGTGTGCTTATAGTCTTATTTTCTTATACCGCAGATCACGCAAGGGGACAGTAAGGAAGCAGCAGGAGGGCAAGAATGCATGTTTGTGGTAGTGACTTAGCCAAGAAAACAATATGTTTACTCGTCTTATGCTAGAACTTTACCTTTACTACTTATGTGCTTGAATGGTGACTTATGTGATTCTATGACATGATGCTAAGTATGACATGATATAATGCTAAGTATGAAGTTAATATGCCAAGTTCCCATGTCATGATGTTAGGAATGGTAGTAGGTGCATGTAGGTGTAAGTTTAAAGTTTTTCCGCTGCATTATGATGTCCACCTGCCCTACTCATGTTAACGTAACGCCGCTTTATGGAAAGAAAAAAAAAGCGGGTGTTACATAGATAACATGGTGTGTGGTGTCACACAGAAGATCATGATATTAGTTCCTTTCTTAGTATAAGTACAGGCTCACAACCGAGATGAAATTGGACAAACCATCGGGATGGTTGTAGTGTAATTAAGTGTGGTTGGTCTTGACCATAGAATTACTCTAGTTTGCTTTGAGTACATTGAGCAGGGCCAAAACCAGAGGTCATCTAATTTGTACTGGCTTGATATTTGGATAGGACCTTAGATTTTATTATGGAGTATGATTCCTAAATCCCGATATAATAACGGGCACATATGATTAACTATTATTTCTTTGATTTACCAATGAGCGAGATCTATTCTGTTTGATTGATAGGCCCGATAAGTTGGGAGATAATATTAATTATATGGTGTATCGTTGATTATTGACAGAATCCGTGTCCTGGTTAGTTAGGATGATGATGCCCCCTTGATGAGCTCATAAGGTTCATCATGTTAAACCCTACAGGTCGATTTAATCCGACATGATGATAAGGTTGAGTGGTACTAATCAAGGATCCAGAAGTTAATTAATTTAATTTGTCATTAATTTAAATTAATTGATGGGCATTCGATATCTTAAATATGGGGGGATGGATGACTCATAATAAGTGGTGCCCATATGAAAATATGGGGGTTGGTGAGGAAGTTCAATTAATATCCTTTAGTGGAATTGATCTTAATTAATGGATTGGTTTTAGATCCAGTAGCGAGCCAAGATCCAACTCCTCCTCTTGGTCCCTACCTTAGCCCTATATAAACCCCATGGGATCATGAAACCAAGGCTTAATCCAAGAGTTAACACCCTAGGCATCTCGCCTCTCTTCTCTCTCTCATCTCCACCCTTAGGGTTTCGGTCGGCGCAAAGAAGAGGAGGACTTCTCCTCCTTGGTTCTTCTTCTCTTCTCCACCAACTCTCAGCTGGGACTTATAGAGACAAGGATGAATGTTTCTCTTCCTTTTGCGGTGCTTAGCGGCGGTGGAGAAGCAGTCGGCGGCCGGTGGGAGGCGCCGTAAGCAAGCTTGCGGCGGCGCCGCAAGGTTGAAGGAAGGGGAGTGTCTCAGGCTGTTTGGGTGAGGATTCTCTCCTTCTTCATCTTCTCCTTCCTCTCGAGGTCTGCAACTAGTCCGGCAGAGCTTGAGCAACTCCGGTGGTCGGCGGCGCAAGGGAAGAGGATGACAAAGCCAACGCAATGGAAACCATAGTTACTAGGGTTTCTTGCTTCGGCTAGGGCAAGAAGAAGAGCTCGGTTGGAACGCCTTGGTGATCTCGGTTCTCGGTAGCTCGTCGCGCATATGACGTCCGGGAGGGAAGGGACATAAGGTCGAAGGCTAAGAGGTAAAAAAGGAAGGTATAATTCTTCCTTAGCTCTTATTCTTCTTTTGGTGCCTTATTGTTTTGCTTCGTCATTTCATGTAAATTAGTTAATTATTTTGATTTTGTATCATAGCTAATAATTAATTAATTGGACCTCGACCATAAACACAAGAACCGACGATCCACTACTCGTCTCTTCCGTAGTCATTCGGTTAGGAGAATTACAAGGCAAAATCTTTGTGATTGGCCAAGTTGTGATTCGTATCGAACGATACGATGACGAGATGGTCATTGGGAGACAGGTCTGTTGGTGCCGGAAGCACCAAAGTTAAACCTTTGTTTTGATAATGAAAAAGGGTTCAGAAGTTAAGATTTGTTGTGATCTAACAATGCTGATCGAGTGTGCAGGAAAAGTCCTAGGTACACTAGGCACTAAGTCCTGGTTTTATGAATTGGGCACTAAGTCCTGGTCGCGGACTAGGCAACTAGGTCCTGACGTATGGTAGGGCATGAAGACCTGGTGAGTGAAGCTGGGCACAAAGACCTGGTCGAGGACTGGGCACCGAAGACCTGGTGAGTGAAGCTGGGCACTAAGACCTGATCGCGGATTGTGCACGAAGACCTGATGAGTGAAGCTGGGCAAAAGTGCAACTGGAGGAGACGGTTAGCAAAAAGGTAAATTCCCCCGAGAGGAGTAGGTGAGGACGCATTCCCTGTAGGAGGGAACATTAGGCGTCGGTTCGACCTAGGGCTCCATTTGGGAACCCCAAAGTCAGATCTAAGATAGCTTAGGTTGTAAATCATGGTTAATATATCATTTGTATATGCTTTGTGTGTTTTGGAACTAACCCTGGTTGCAGGAACGAAGGGATGAAGTTTCTGCATTCAGGCGCCTCAATGGTGTGAGGCACCTCACTGGGCTAGGCGCCTGTATTGACACAGGCGCCCCAGTGCAAGGCCAATCCAGCCATTCGAAGCAAACTACCTCTGGACCATGTCAAGTGAGGCGCCTGGGTTATCACAGGTGCCCCAGTCAGCTCAGGCGCCTCAATGTAAGGGGATAGGTGATGACCAAGTCTACGGATTGGAGTTCTCGCAGGACAGGCCACGTGTCAGGTGCCCCCTTCGATACAGGTGCCCTATTGACTACTATAAAAGGGGGTTCACCCCCAAGGGTTTGACATCAATTGCTTTCAACTCTTACGCTCAAGCGTTCCTCTACGACAAGTTCCATACTCGTAATTCAAGCGCTGATGACGACCCACTGCTCCGGAAACTTCCAACATCACCGGTCGACGGTAAAACCTAATTTTGTTATGTGCTGTAATTGTTTTTCTATTCTATATTTGTACTCTCGACTTGTAATATTTTACGAAAATATATAATTGCCCATCGTAAACGGTCATGGATCGTGGGCCTTGGAGTAGGAACCGACCGCGACTCCGAACCAAGTAAAAACAAATCGTGTTAGCGATTGGTTTTTATTTTCCACTGTACAAATTACTATTCGCTTTTCGAAAAAGTTTACGATCGATATTCACCCCCACCCCTCTCTATCGATTCAATCTGATCCCACAGGGTCTCCATTCGGATTAAATTTTAATCCATGGACATGGAGAGGTCTCTTATGGACGACCAAGTCTTCACTAGGGAAACACTGCAAGCCATATCCAACATGGACAGTGTCTAGTATGAAGCTTGGTATGAACACATCATCCTTTTCTGGTGATCTCTTAGAACATTGATCCCCAAGGATGTGTCCCACTTATCCAAATTCCTTCATATCAATTGTTTGGACAACCATACCCTTACGTCTGATAGTATTTTCTTATTGTTGCCAATCAACAAAATATTATCTACGTATAGTACAAAAATACCACTACGTTTCCATCACATACACAAATCTCATCCGCCCTTTGAACAAATCCATATGACTGGATTATCTCTTCAAAAAGGATGTTCCTCGTCATAGGTCTAGGGATCTTGATTCATGGTCGGCAAGGACCATGTCTGAAGACTCTCCCAAGAACATGAATCCTCTAGGATGACAAACAACCCTTCAACTACAACGATATACCTTCTGTGTATCTTCTATGATACGTGGTGCAGTGACTTGTGGTATGTTCTCTTGTATAATTGGTACTAAGGTCAGAATGTCCCCTCTCTATTATTCAAAAATAATTCAATGTCATGGGCTTATGATTCATCACATACACCTCTTCTAAGAGTTAGGTATTCGTACCAATGATTACCTTCTGATCCTTAAGACTATAGAACCACCTTTCGTTCCATTAGGATAGACTTCGAACAGGCACACCATATTTCAACTTATTGTTGGTGCAAGAAGCACCAAAGTCGAACCTATATTTTGATAATGGCAAAGGGTTCAGAAGTTAAGGTGTTGTTGTGATCTAACAATGCTAATTAAGTGTGCAGGAAAAGTCCTAGGTACACTAGGCACTAAGTCCTAGATCTTTGAATTGGACACTAACTCCCGGCCGCGGGCTATGCAACTAAGTCCTGACATAAGGATGAGCACTAAGACCTGGTGAGTGAAGCTGGGCACTAGGACCTGGTGATTGACTGAGCACCGAAGACTTGGTGATTGAAGCTGGGCACTAAGACCTGGTCGCGGATTGGGCATGAAGACCTGGTGAGTGAAGTTGGGCAAAAGTCCAACTGGAGGAGCCGGTTGGCAAAAAGGTAAATTCTCCCGAGAGGAGTAGGTGAGGACGCGTTCCCCGTAGGAGGGAACATTAGGCGTCGGTTCGACCTAGGGTTCTATTTGGGAAGCCCAAAGTCAAAACCAAGATAGCTCAGGCTGTAAATCATGTTCTAATTGTTGGGACCGGGTGCATGTCGACAAGGATACGAGTTCGTAAAATTTTAAATTTCTACGTGCAGCGGAAGAATTTGCATAAAATAATTTCCTAAATTATTTTAACTTCGTATCTAGCATGCAACCTTATGGTGTGTTGATATAATCATAAAATAAAACTTTGCGGAAAAGTAAACTAATTTACTTTATACCTTTCGTAACTCGAAGAAAGGGACGAGATCCAACCGTAGCGTCCCTTGGAAGCTCCGCCTCTATTCGCGTCCACGCCGAGTTCTCTTCGGGATGACTTCGCAAAGTCATGAGTTTTGTGCCGACGAGAACTACTAGATCCTCGGAAGGCACAACTAGAAGCACAAGAGAAAAGATATGAAAGAATGGAAACTAACCAACAAAGAAACGGAATCGAATTCCGAGAAGAGAGGAGTCGCTATCCGCTTCTTCTTCTTCTTGTTTCGTTTCTCCTTCTTCTTGAAGCTCACGGTAACCCACTTGGGAGAGGGAGGCGCCGACCCTAGGGTTGGTGTGCACCGGCCCTAGGGATGGTGAAGAGGGCGCCGGCCCTAATGGGGAAGAGAGAAGAGAAGAGAAGAGAATAAGGGAGAGAGGGATCTTCTCAATTATCAATTGATTGATTAGGAATAAAGGCTTCCCTTTGGTTCCTTATATAGTTGCTTCTCCCTTGCCAAGTCTCCTCTTAACGGAATTAGTTATCATAAGAAATTTATCCTATAAATTCTCTTATGAATTATTCCGTTTAAACCAAGTTTTATTATAACTAACTTTATAATAAAACTAATTAGTTATCATAAGAAATTTATCCTATAAATTCTCTTATGAATTATTCCGTTTTAAACCAAGTTTTATTATAACCAACTTTATAATAAAACTAATTATTTATCATAAGAAAATTTATCCTATAAATTCTCTTATGAATTTTATTATAACTAACTTTATAATAAAACTAATTAATCTTCTCTTTAAATTATGGAATAAATTTTATAAGAAATTTATAAACTTTCTTATTATGGAAAAATCAATTCATAATTGATTTTATGAAATTAAAATAAACCAATTCATGGATTATTTTAACTTCCAAAAAAAGAAATAAATTTCTATAAATTAATTTATATAAATTTCTTTATACAAATTTATTTATCCACAATTTATAAAATAAATCGCGCTAGATCTATTTTATTAATTAAACCAAAATTAATTGGTTTTCTCCCCAATAGGTGGCCGGCCACTTCAAGGAGGTTTGGCACCCTCTTTGGCCGGCCAAACCAACCCGAACCATTCGCGAATTAAACTCATTTAATTCGCCCAATAAACCTTCAAAAGACTTAGCCATTTTAGCTTCCATTGCGCCTCTGATAAATTCAGATTCGACTTATTTCTCTTGATCGGAAAATCCAATTTTCAACTCGGTTTAAATCCCTCGGATTACTCGTAGTGCGTGTGACTAAATAGGCTTTCGATTTATGTTGGCCGTCTATAATCAACAAATTATAGAACGATCATGAGTGGCACCTAGTAGTACATCATGACCCCCAATTAATCGAATGATCAACGGTTTGACCTCAGAAGAAATTATTCTGAAACCCTTCAGCAACTCTAATGAATCGTGCCCCATTCCCTTCACCATCTTATACCCACTTGGTTCAGGACACGGTCTATTTGTGTCAGTCCCCACTAGGCTGACTACGTCACACCTAGCCCAAGCAGTGTCTTTCTCGTCCTTTGGATTTCTAGTTACTCTCATGTATTTTAGAGACTCGTACTCCAAACATGATATACTCTGGCAAGAGGTTTTGAGTAACAATCCGACGATAGGCCTGGGTATACATCTCCTCGCAAGGAGTGGTGAATCCTTTGTAGGCTGTTCAAACATCTTCGGGCACTTCGGCTTATACCCAATCATCCTGGGTCCACACCTCCTTGGAGATGCTTGCTTAAGATGTTAAAATATAAGTCTCCATGACCAAGATGACTTGAACACCGCAAGTCAAAGGAACATCGCACTTAAGCTGCAGTAAGAACTTCATTGACATATCTATATAGATTACCATATGAAGTCTTACAGCTAGTCACTCCAATGAACTAGTTCCCATAACTAGCATCCATGTTTATCTCCGGACATCGCAATGTCACCAGCCAGTGAGAATCAGCTGATTAGAGAATAACCCATGCTAGTCTCAACAGAATTAATAGTGTCCATATTTATCAATTCATCGACTAGGGATATTTTCAATACTTCACATTTGCACATTTAGAGATAATCACTAGTTGTGATCCCATCACAAATTCTCTTATGCTGTGAGTTGTATTGCGGGCATTCAGTAGATGAGTTTAAGATCCCAATCAAATACACAAGCATGTATACTCAAATAGTGAATTATCATTTATTAAAATAAATGTTTTACAATCATAAGGCGATTGCCTTAGGACACTTCTCTCATATCACTAACACTAATCATATCATTTTTATGCTTCTTGAGTCTTTGGAACTAACCCTGGTTGCATGAATGAAGGGATGAAGGTTTCTGCATTCAGGTGGCTCAATGGAGTGAGGCGCCCTAACTGGGCTATGCGCCTGTATTGAGACAGGCGCCCCCGTGAAGTGTTATTTTAAAGCAATCAAAGCAAACTATCACGCAAGCCTCTGGACTAAGTCAAATGAGGCGTCTGTGTTAACACAGGCGCCCCAGTCAGCTCAGGCGCCCCAGTTGAAGGGATAAGCACTGGCCAAGTCTGCAGATTGATGTTCTCGCAGGACATGCCACGTGTCAGGCGCCCCCTTCAACACAGGCGCCCCATTGACCGATATAAATAGGGGTTCACCCCCAAGGCTTCAGTACAACTTACTCTCTATGCACTCCATCAAGCGCTACGCTCCGACAAGCTCCGTACTCGCGATTCAAGCGTCGATTATGACCTGCTGCTCCGAACTTCCAACTTCTCCGGTCGTCGATAAAAGTTAATTTTTTAAGTTCTATAATTTCGTTTTAAATTCTATATCTATACTCCAACTTGTAATCTTTTATGAAAATATAGAATTGCCCATCGTAAACGGTCAAGGACCGTGGGCCTTGGAGTAGGAGCCGACCACGCCTCGGAACCAAGTAAAAATAAACCGTGTTAGCGATTGTTTTTGCTATTTCTGCTGCACAATTACGCTCTTTGTCCGAAAATTTTAACGATCAATATTCACCCCCCGCCCCCCCCCCTCTATCGATTCATTCCGATCCAACAAGTGGTATCAGAGCGGGTGGCTCAAACTTGGTGCAACCACCAGTTTGAGAATTTTATTCGGATTTTTGAATTTCAAATTCTTTTTCTCGTTCGATTTTTTCTCGTTAATCGAGATTGATGCAACACCACTCGATTTTTTTTATTTTATTAAAATTCCTCCCGCACTAGTAGTCCAAGACTCAGTCATGGAACGAGTTTTTTTAAATTCTTTTTTAGAAAAATTTTAATGGTCATGCAAGAAGGATACAACACCTCTAGACCTCCTCTTTCAGTGGAGAAGATTTCTCCTACTGGAAAAGTAGGATGGAATTCCACCTGAAAACTCAGGTGGACATTTGGATAATTATCCAGTCTTGACTTGAAATTCCAAAGAATGCACATGGCGTGGTGCAACACTATACAGAGTGGGATGACCCACTAAAGAAGAAGATCGAGGCCGATGCAAAAGCGACCCAAACCTTGCAATGCGGCCTAACAAAAAAAGAGCTGAACCGTGTAGGACCCTTCAACAACGTGAAGGAGCTCTGGAACAAGATGATCGAGCTGCACGAAGGCACTTCCGACACCAGGATCAACAAAAGAGATCTATTGCTCAACAGACTCTGTACAATAAAGATGCACGACGACGTTCAATCCTTGGTAGATGCATAATGCATACATGGTTGTACAAGAGGTCCAAGGTTCAATCCTTGGTAGTTGCACAATTTTTAGGAAGGTTTTGTTGAATGGACTTGGTTTCTTCTAGATTTTCAGGCGATTTGCAGGCGATTTTCATCGCGCGCAAACTTTTTTCGCCGGCGGCTTGGCCGCTAGCTGCTGATTTCTGCTGCAATGTTATCTACTATCCCTCCTCTGATATCTTTCAAGGCTCCTATCCCATCGGCACCCATCCGCGATCATATTTCTCATCAAAATAATCTCATCGAAGGGGCGACGGCAGAGAGTGAAATTTTGCTGACAAATGCTAAACCTAATTTGGGTTCTACAGCTATTGATAGAGCCCCAGATGGTACTACTTCTCAAGCAAATCTGAAATCAAAAGTTTCGTATGCAGCTGCCGTGAATCTTTCCTCTCCCAGATCGACCAAGAAGAGCTTCGTGGATGTTGGAGATAATTACAAGCCAATTACAATATACAATAACAAACCAGGAATTTTTTACTCTGAGGATGAAATTTCAGGTTTGGCGTCTCCCTATCAATTCTCGTTAATTGGCAAATTCTCAGGTTGGCGACCAAATCAAGCAATCATCGAGCAAGCTTTTAAATATTTTGGGCTCTCTAGCTTCTACAATATCTGATTGCTATGCTCTGGGTATATCTTTATAGATCTTACTTCAAATGAGGATATGTCGAGGATTTGGTGCCGAGTTTGGTCTATTGGAGGTGTTCCATTGTGAATTTTCAAGTGGTCGCCTCATTTTTCCTATGATGTTGAGTCTGCTGTGGTTCCTATTTGGATTCAGTTGCCGGATCTCCCTATACATATGTTTAACAAGCATAGTCTGTTTTCAATGGCAAGAATAATTGGGAACCCAATTAAGATGGATGAAGGTACAGCAGAAGGCACTAAACTCTCTGTTGCTCGCATCTGTGTGGAATTTGACATGTTGAAACCCAGAATTGAAGAATTTTGGATTGGCATAGGGGATGAGAAGCGACTTCAGAAAGTTCTTTATGAAAAATTACCTAAATACTGCATGGATTGTATGCACTTGGGCCACTCAATAGAAGAATGTTATGTAAATGGGAACAAGCCAAAACCAATATGGTTAACTGAAGGAAAAACAAAAGATATGGAAGATGATTTGAGATCTCAGTTTAATAAAAAGACAGTTCATAATGCAGGACCTTCTTTCTCAGAAGAGCAATCATTTGGTATGGATTTGAAACAAACTGAAAAACAAAAATGGGTCCTGAAAAAGAAGTTCATAAACATCAGTGAAAAAGATGAATATGTAGCAAATAAATCTACAAATCGTTTTCAGGCTTTGACTGACTTAGATATTGGTGATCATGAGGTTAATGACTTTATTACAACTCAAATTGCTCCAAGCAGTGATATACAGAAATGCAATGAAGAAAATGCACTTTTGACTGAGGGTAATCAAAATACAAAAATAAGTAATGGGAATGAGGCTAAGCAGATAGTTATTCCATCAGAGGATAAGGATGATTGCGCAATATATTCAGAAAATGAAGCAAACTTTTCAGCTCTCTCAATAGAAGAAAATCATCAAGATATTACAAGTGATCAGCCTTGGATTGTGCATAACGTTGCTAATAGTGATACCTTAACTAAATCATTTGTGGAAGAGGAAGACATGATTAATGAGGCTGCGGAACATTTACATAGATCATCTTCCTGTAATTTAGCAGACTTGGCAAATCAAAATATAAGTAAAGGTAAAGGGATAGGGAAAGGGAAAAAATTCCCTAAAGCTTCTGCCCCTTTTTCAATTGATCCGGAGGAAACCCGAAGAGTCACCAGAAGTAAGGCACAAAATCAAAATGCTTTTACTGCTAATCTTTGCTAATGGCAGGTATCATTTGGAACATTAGAGGTATTGGGAATGAAGCTTCATTAAATAGAACTCATTTTCTAAAAGAAAAGTATCATTTGAATTTCTTAGCTATTCTTGAACCTTTTATTAAGCTTGAAGGGAATATCATCACTAGGCGATTAGGACTTGCTAATGCTATTTGCAACTGCTCTGGGAAAATTTGGTTTTTATTTGATTCAAATATTGATTATGAATTGATTTTGGATCATGAGCAGCTTCTTCACATGAAAATAAGTTCTCATATCTTCCCTATTACAATGTTCATTACAGTGGTTTATGCTAAATGCACACAATCAGATAGAGTTGCTCTTTGGGAGAAACTTTTAGAAATTAAACCTGTTGATTCTGAATTTTGGTTAATTGGTGGTGATTTTAATGTTATCTCTAGTCCAAGTGAACATTCTAAAGGTTATATCTCAAAACCAGGACCAGTTAATGACTTTAATTCATTCCTTATGTTAGCTGGCCTAGTGGATGCAGGTTTTGTTGGAGATAGATACACTTGGACAAATAATAATATCTGGAAATGTTTGGATAGAGTTCTTTTATCTTCTTCATGGAACACAAAGGAATTGCTAGTTCGGGTTGAACATTTAAATAGAGCTGTTTCTGACCATTGCCCTCAGCTTATTACTTTCCCTAATTTTCCAAAACCCATTGCTTCATTTCGCTTTCAAAACATGTGGATTGAACACCGCAATTTCTTACAAACTGTTTCCCTGAACTGGAGGCTGCCGATTGCTGCAACAGGTCTCAGGAAGCTGCAATTTAAGATAAAAAGGTTGAAAGAACACTTAAAATGGTGGAACTGGGAAGTCTTTGGCAATATTCATGAAAATATTAATAAAGCAGAGGAAAACTTTGCAGAAGCTGAAAGGAATTTTGACTCGGTTCCTTCGGATGCTAACAAAATAATTAAAGCTCAAAAACAAGCGCATCTTTTCAACTTGCTTCACATGGAAGAAATTTATTGGAAACAAAAGGCAGCAGTAAAGTGGCTATCAGAGGGTGAAAGAAATACCAAATTTTTTCATAATTTGGTTAAAAAAAAAATTGGCTAATAGGATTTTTAGAGTTTGGGATGAAGGAATTTGTTTGGACAAACCTGAGCTAATTCAAGCTTCGAGTTCGGCATATTTTGAGAAACTATTAACTGGTGATTCTTTTAATTGTGATGATATTAGTTTTGATCACATTCCTTCTTTGATTAACTCTGATGAAAATGCTAAATTGTCTATGCTTCCGGATTTGGAAGAAATAAAATGTATTATTTGGGAAATGTCTATCAATAGTGCGGTAGGTCCGGATGGTTTCTCAGCTCAATTTTATAGATCCTGCTGGGATATTATTAAGGACGATATATTGGAAGCTATTTTGGATTTTTTCTGGGGAAGCTCAATGCCAAAAGGTATGTCGGCTACCACAATCATTTTAATTCCAAAAATAGACAATGCTCAGCAATGGAAGGATTTCAGGCCGATTAGTCTATGTAATGTTTCAAACAAGATTATTTCCAAGTTATTAGCCTCATGATTGAGCAAAATTATGAATAAAATTATCTCTCCTTCACAAAGTGGATTTGTTTCAGGCAGATTGATTTCAGATAACATTTTATTGGCTCAAGAGATTAATCATAAGCTGAACTATCATGTCAGAGGTGGTAATTTAATTTTGAAGCTAGATATGGCTAAAGCTTTTAATAGAGTACAATGGGCATTTCTTTTTAATGTCATGGAAGCTTTTAGATTCTCAGCTGATTTCATTGGGCTTATCCAATGTTGCATTTCAGAATGTTGGTTTTCTGTTAAAGTCAATGGACATCTGTCTGGTTTCTCCCATTCTAGAAGAGGTCTGAGGCAGGGTGATCCCATTTCCCCTTTACTCTTTATCATAGCAGCAGAATTTTTATCTAGAGGTTTGGATGCTCTGTTCAATAAATACACTCAGCTTTACTTCACTCTGGGATGCGATTTTAAAATTTCTCATTTAGCATATGCAGATGATATTGTGATCTTTATGAATGGGTCAATCAATAATGTAAAGCGCATCAAGAAATTTTTAAAGGATTATGAGACTTGCTCGGGCCAATCTATTAATTAGGGCAAAAGCCTATTTTTTCCTTCTAAAAGTATTTCAAACTCCAGGAAAGATTCAATTGTCTGTACTACTGGTTTTATGGAAGGACAACAGCCTATGGTCTATTTGGGTGTTCCCATCATTGCCGGAAAAAGGAAATCTAGTCATTTTCATTCTTTAATTGAGAAAATCAATAAGAGGATAATGGATTGGAATATCCAAAATTTGACTTATGGTAGTCGTTTACTTCTCATTCAAAGTGTATTAACTTCAATCCCATTCTATATTTTGCAGGTTTTACTCCCTCCACTGTCGATCCAACATCATATAGAAATGATATTCGTAAATTTTTTTTGGGGTTTGTCCAATTCAAAAAAGAAGTTCCATTGGATAGCCTGGTCTGATAGTTGCTCACCAAAATTGGAAGGGGGCTTAGGTATCAGGAAATTATCAGATATCGCCACAGCTACTGCAATGAAGCTTTGGTTTAGATTCCGTGAACAAAGCACTCCTTGGGCAGCCTTCCTTCTGAAGATGTATTGTAGATCATCTCCTATTTCTGTGGTTTCGGCTAATTGGAGGGCATCCCCTTGTTGGCGCCGCCTTATCAAAATTAGGCGTTTAGCGGAGGAAAATATTGGTTGGCTTGTTGGTAATGGAGACATAAATTTCTGGTATGATACTTGGCTTGATCAAGGGCCATTATATCAAACGTGTGAGGTGGTGGGAAATTCAAATTGGAAAGTCTCTGATTTCTTCAGTAATCATGGTTGGAACTCTGCCAAATTGAGAAGCTCAGTCCCAGATCACATTATCGAGGAAATAATGGAAATTGATGTGCCAAAGAGTATAGAAAATGATATATCAGATGAGAAGAAATTAAACTGTCATGGCAACATACTTTGGAAACCGACCCCCAATGGCAAGTTTACACTAAAGTCGGCTTGGAATTACATTAGATTGGATTGCAACCTGCTGAAGTATGGAAAGCCTGCTGGAGTATGATCCTTTCTCCTAGCATTTCAATTTTCATATGGCATTTTTTTAAAAAAAGGTTGCCATTGGATGATATATTACACCAATGAGGAATTGTTTTGGCCTCTAAATGTCAATGTTGCAATAATGTTGAATCTTGGGATCATTGTTTTTTTACTGGTCCAATTGCTAAGGAAGCTTGGAAACATTATTCACAATTATTTGGGGTTGACAGATATCAAATATTGGAGCATTGGAGGATTGGAAATTCTTGGGCTAAAGAAGGACATGTCAGAGAAGTGATACCACTACTGATTTTCTGGTTTCTATGGTGTGCTAGAAACGATTCTAAGCATCGAGATATCAGACCTCTAGCTAACAAAGTTATATGGAAAGTCAGCTCTTATATACAGCTAGCTATGTCAGCTGGGTTGATCAAGGCTAATCAATGGAAAGGATGTAGCAAGGCAATGTGTGCTATGGGTTTCCAGATGTATAACAGAGTGATCACTAATATCTCTTTAGTGTATTGGAAGATGCTGAAACATGGAATCTTCAAGGTTAATACAGATGGAGCTTCAAAAGGTAATCCAGGCCCTGCCTCTTATGGTGCTATTGTCAGGAACCATGAAGGTTGTATTGTATTAGCAAGGTATGGTTATATTGGTATTGCTTCGAATGTCAAAGCTGAATTAGTTGCTATATTGAAAGGTTTAGAATTATGTTTGCACAATAACCTTATTCCTATTTGGCTTGAATCAGACTCCCTAGTGGCACTAAATTTGTTGCAATCTTCTTTGTTACCATGGAGTTACCGCAAGCTTATCATTAAAATTAAAGATATTTTAAACCAACATAATATTTGGCTTACACATGTATTTAGAGAAGCTAATACAGCTGCCGATTACCTCGCTAATCAAGGTTTTCATTCCTCTGAAGAAAAGATTTTAGGTATTGGTGATATAGACAAGATGCTTCATGTCATTTGCAAAGTAGATAGACTAAATATGTCATACATTCGGCTTGTTAAAAAATCTGTGTCTCAGTCAGTCTCACATACTCTTGCTGTCTGAAGCTATTCTCAGAGTATCCAATTATTCTGGCGACTCCCTGGCTATCATACTTTATTCCTGCTCGGATGAACTACACAGGAGATACCATGTTTTAGTAAATGGCTGTTGACATGTTATCCATTCTGTCATAGATTTAGTTCATTAAATCTGCTTATGTTATCTGATTCATTTCTGATTACTGATTAACATGCTCGATGTTTGCTTAAAGTTGTATCAGCTTGTGCTGATGCTGGTAAAGTTGTTCAGTAAGCAGTCTGACAGTTAACTGTATTGAAATTTGCTTGGTTTGGTCACTTCTTATCATCAGTCGTCTTAGGATATCATGCTTGGTGGATAGATTTCCATTAGCTGTTCTGGCAGAGTAGGATCAGAGATTTCTGCAAGACATATGCTGGATGCTACTGTCAGTCGATTACTAATTGCAATCAACTAAATTTTGTGCAGAATTGCTATCAGAAACTTCTGTTAAAAATGTTTGAAAATGGTTTCAACTACCTGGTTTTCTTTGACGTCAGCTATTGATAAGTGATGGGTGAAGCTTGGTACCTATATAGTATCAGCTTTGCTACTTCATTTTGTAAATGGCTATTGATAAGAGATGGGCACA
>JAGFNQ010000437.1:21968-37282 GCA_024364735.1 Boesenbergia rotunda | reverse complement strand
TGGAACGATTCACTTCGGGTTCCAAGGGGCTTGATATGATCCTTGGAAAACAGAAGTCCGTTCTAAATCGATCTGGGTTAGAGTATCGAACCAAGTCTAGACAAAGGTCATATTATGCTGTACTGAATCAGTCTAGACCCAAAGTTCAGGCATGGGTACCCAAACTTTGCCTGAACAACCAAGCTGGACCAAACCAGTATTGGATCCCCAAGGACAAGATTCATATCTTGCCTAATCATTACCGTGGCTTTAGTCCAGGGGGAGCCAACTTAAAAACCATTTTTATAGTTAAATAAATTCTTTTTCATATTGTAAAATTGCATGTTTGCTTGTTTATTTATTTACTGCAATTTACCATGCTTAGACCTAGGACTGGTTAGATTAAGGACTAAACCGATTAATTGAAATTTGAATAACATAGTATTGGGTGGAGGTGAGATGATAGTACGTTAGGGAAGCCATTTTGGCGGAACTAGCCGAAGCTACCAATCCAAGACCCAAACTAGTTAGACCAAAATCTTTCAAGGAGTAACTTGAAAATGGATTTTCAATAAAAGGCTATGTCAAGGAAAGGGTTGATGATCTAATAAGGCTACGAACAAAGAAGGCCTAGTGCCTCGCCAAGACCTGGAAGCCGATTATTGAAAATCAAATTCACTTTACTATTGTCAGATTTGAATCTAACAGAGATTTAAATTAATCTTAGATTCAACCATTATTTTCAAAAATAATTTTTAAAAAACATAATTAATTGGTTTTTCAAAATTAATTTAACTTCTCAAAACTAATCATAGTTTTTCAAAATAAAATCTTTACTTCTATTAAAACTTGTCTCACAAAAACCCATAAGGTTAACGTGATTGATAACTCTAGATTGGGTGAGACAGACTAGGTTGTGAAAATCAATTCAGGCTATCCTTGATTCTAATTGGATCCAAATCAACAAACTCTTTATGTGTAGGAACATAAAGATTTGGACCAATAGATGTTGGATAGCGAGTGCTCCAGACACATGACTGAGGACAAATTGAAATTCACCAAACTCAAGTTCAAGAACCTAGGCTCAGTAGCATTTGGCAACAATGCTACACTCAAAGTCATTGGGTCAGGTAACATTGAACTCAAATATGATTTTGTCATTAAAAAGGTACTTTTGGTTGAAAACTTTAAATTTAATTTGCTTAGTATAAGTCAATTGTGTGATACTGGCTATGTAGTTACCTTTACCAACTCTAACTGCCTGATTAGAAACTTGCAAGACTCAGAAATCATGCTTAAGGGCACTAGGAAAAATAATGTTTACACTATAAACCTACCCTTAGTACCTAAATGTCTTTTAACTCAGTTAGAAGAGTCAAACCTCTGGCATAGGAGATTAGGTCACACTAATCTAAGATTAATTTCAAAAATCACCCAACTTGGCCTAATTAAAGGAATACCTAAAATCAAGAACCATGAAAACATAATATGTGAATCATGCAACCAAGGTAAATAAACCAGGTCTAATCACAAACAAATTCAATCAGACCTAACTCAAACCACACTTGAGCTCCTACACCTTAACCTATTTGATTCACATAGAGCCAAGTCACTAAGCGGAAACCAGTACTGCTTAGTAATTATCGATGATTACTCTAGGTTTACTTGGGTTAGATTCCTAAAGACTAAAGATGAAACCCTAAACCTATTTATTAATTTTTTGTAAGTTAATTGAAAATCAAAACGATACCAAAATCAAAAGACTTAGGAGTGATCACGGGGGAGAGTTTGAGAATCAACGGTTCGAGGAATTTTGTAAAATAAACAGATATATACATGAATTTTCGTGTCCGAGAACCCACCAGCAAAATGGGATAGTCGAACGGAAAAATAGAACCCTACAGGAAGCTGCTAGGACTATGCTCAATGAATTCGACCTAGCTAACCAATTTTGGGCAGAAGCAATTAGTACGACTTGCTATATCCAAAATAGGGTCCTAATTAACAAACGACATAATAAAACTCCTTATGAATTATACTACTACTGACTTCCAAACCTACATTACCTAAGGGTCTTTGGGTGCAAAGTCCATATCCTAAACACCAAGGACTACCTAGGTAAATTCCAGTCTAAGTTAACCCCAGGGGTCTTCTTAGGATATTCAACAACAAGCAGGGCCTATAGGGTTTACAATAAACAAACTAACAAAATTGAAGAAACAACAAATCTAATATTTGATGAGGAAATTAATTCAAAATCCAATAACCCAGATTCAAATCCATCAAATACTGATCATGAAGATAATGTACAAATTATTGAACCATTAATTGAACCCCTAAATGAACTAACTATTGAACCAACTATTGAGTCAATTGAGCCAATAATTGAACCAACCCAAGTAGTTGAACCAAATATTGAACTGAACTGTCCAGCCGGACCTGAGGCTGAACCAAGTTCTAGAAGAACAAAGAAACCCAGACTCAGTCACCCAACTGATCAAAATTATGGGTGATCTAACCTTAGGAGTCAGAACTAGGTCTTCCTATAGAAATCTTAGTCAGATTGCACTGATTTCAAAAATTGAACCTAAGTCTATAGAGGAAGCCTTACCTGATCCTGATTGGATCATAGCAATGCAAGAGGAGTTAGCCCAATTTGAAAGGAACCAAGTCTGGGAACTAGTACCTAAACCTGAGGGCAAATCCATTATTGACACTAAGTGGGTGTTTAGGAACAAGCTAAATGACCAAGGGGAAATAGTTAGAAATAAAGCCCGCTTAGTAGCTAAAGGGTTCAGTCAAGTCAAGGGTTAGACTATGACGAAACATATGCCCCAGTAGCCAGACTTGAGTCTATAAGAATGTTGCTAGCCTTTGCAGCCCACAAAGGTTTTAAACTCTACCAAATAGATGTAAAGTCAGCTTTTTTAAATGGATTTATTAGAGAAGAAGTCTATGTAAGACAACCCCCCGGTTTTGAGGACTTAGAAAATCCTGACCATGTTTACAAACTCAATAAGACACTGTATGGACTAAAACAAGCACCTAGAGCATGGTATGAACGCCTATCAACCTACCTCATTTCTAAGGAATTCAAACAAGGACAAATTGACTCAACTCTATTTATTAAGACCTTAGAAAAAGAAATCTTTATTGCCCAAATCTACGTTGACGATATAATTTTTGGATCCACCAACTCAAATTTCTTAAAAGAATATGTAAAAATAATGGAAAACGAATTCGAAATGAGCTTAGTTGGTGAGCTCAACTTCTTTTTAGGTCTACAAATTAAGCAAAGTAGGGATGAAAATTATGCCCATCAATCCAAATATGCTAAGGAATTGATAAAGAAATTTAAAATGGATAACTCCAAAAGCATAAGTACCCCTATGGCCACAAATGTAAAAATAGATAGTGACCCTGATGGTAAACCTGTAGACCTTAAATTATATAGAAGTTTGATTGGTAGTCTATTTTACCTTACAGCCAGCAGACCTGATATCCTTTTTGCTGTAGGAATGTGTACTAGATACCAAACCTGTGCTAAGGAAACACACTTAGCAGCCCTAAAAAGAATACTTAGATACATCAAGGGCACCCTAAATGTAGGGATTTGGTATCCTAGGACCTTAACTTTTGACCTGTCAGGATACTCGGATTCTGACTATGCTGGTTGCAAACTAGATAGAAAGAGTACAAGTGGAAGCTGCCAACTTTTAGGAAACAGTCTAGTGAGTTGTTGCAGCAGAAAGCAACACTGTGTAGCTCTATCCACAACTGAAGCTGAGTATGTTGCTTTAGGAGAGTGTGTAGTACAACTCTTATGGATGATGTACACTCTTAAAGACTTCCATCTTGACTACACCAAAACCCAAGTCTACATTGATAATATAAGTTTAATTAATCTAACTAAGAACCTAATCTAACACTCTAGAACCAAACACATAGAAGTTAAACACCACTTTGTAAGAGATCATGTATCCAGGGGTGAGATAGTTCTTAAGCATATAGACTCAAAATCTAACTTAGCTGATATCTTCACCAAATCCCTACCTGAGTCTGAGTTCACCTCACTAAGAAGGCAGTTAGGGTTATGCTTGGTAGAATAGGACTGCTCTAATCATATTCTTTTCAAAAACTATTTTATTTTATTTTTTGCAAAATCATTTTCTTTATTTATTTAAAATGATTTTCAGATTTAGTTTTTTTAAATAAAATTACCCCCTTCAAAACTAGGGCTTTTCACAAATGGACTTAGCCTAGGCCCTAACCCTAGAATTGCATGCACCTATAGATCTAGAAGTCAACATCTCACAAGCACCTTAGGGTACTTTTGATTGATAACCTAGAATGGTTTGAGATGCTTAGGTATTTTTCCTTGATTCAAGATGCTTTAAGTCAGTGCATCTGCAGTAATTGGGGCACTAAATACCAATTAAACAGTAATCAGGTTAAGTGTCAAGCTTAGAAAAATCTAACTTGATCAGATCACTTAACATGACTAACCCTAGCGAATGCAACTGTTTATAATAGTTAGTAAGTAGCTAATTGGGTTAGACAGGACCCGAAAGCGGAAATTCAAATTAATTTGGTCCAATTTAAAGTTAGAATTGGTTCAGTACAACATCTTACTTTGATTACTCATTTTTTGCTATATTTTTTTTGATATATGGCAAAGGGGGAGAGATTGGAAAAGAGAGAAAAGAAGGTTTCAAAATTTAGTTTTTTAGTTTTTTTCAAAATTAAATATTTTTTTCCAAAAACTTTTATCTCTTTTTTTTCAAAAAGTAAAGTTCTTTAAGTACTTAAGTTCTTTTTGAAAGTTAATCTTATTCTAAAAATTTTCTGGAAATTTTTTCTAAGTTATAAATTCAAAATTGTTCTTGAAAAATATTTCTAAGTATTTAAACTGCTTAAAAAATATTTCTAAGTGTTAAAACTTCAGAATAAGTTTAGAAAATTTTCTAAAGTGCAAAAACTAAGTATTTTGGAAATTATTTTCGAAAATTACTTGCTTTCAAAAATTATTCTAAGCACTTACTCTAAATGGCTGGCTGAAAATTTTTCTAAGTGCAAAGTTCAAAATTCTCCTGAAAATTTTCCAAGTGCCCAACTCAAAATAATTTTTGGAAAATGTTTTCTAACTTAAAAACCTTTTCTTGAAAATTTTCTAAGTATTGAAAACTTGAAAAATGTTTTACTTTTAGTCTTAGAAACTTTTTCAAAAACCCCACGAACTTTTGAAAAACTCAGGGGGAGATTTCTTCCAGGGGAGGAAATTAAATTTAGGTACTTTACCTACTTATCTGTATGTTTAATTTAACTTTTTGAACTGGGTTGTCATAAATCAAAAAGGAGGAGATTGTTGGTACAGGCAGCACCTAAGTCAAACCGGGGTTTTGATAATGGCAAAGGGTTCAAGAGTTAAGATGTTATTATTGTCTAATGTGTTTACTAACTGTGCAGGAAGAAGTCCTAGGTACACTAGGCAAGAAGTCCTGGCAAAGGGCTGGGCAAAGAAGACCTGGTCAAGGGGCTGGGCACCGAAGACCTGCTCGAAAGGTGGGCACGAAGTTGTGGTCGAGGACTAGGCACGAAGTCATGGCAAGGGGTTGGCCACCGAAGACCTACTCGGACGGTGGGTACGAAGTCCTGGTCGAGGACTTGGCACGAAGACCTGTTCAGGTGGATCGGGCAAAAGTCCAACCGGGGGAGCCGGTTGGCAAAAGGTAAACTCTCCTGAGAGGAGTAGGTGAGGACGCGTTCCCCGTCGAGGGAACAATAGGCGTCGGTTCGACCTAGAGTTCCATTTGAGAGACTCGAAGTCAGAACCAAGACAGCTAAGGCTGTAAATATTGACTAATATTCTTGCTTTGTTTGGTTTGGAACTAACCTTGGTTGCAGGGACCGAAGGAGTGTGTTTCTGCAGCTCAGAACGCCCAAAGGAAGGGGGTAGGAAACTGGGCTAGGCGCCCGGGAGGTCCCGGGCGCCCAAGGTCAAAGACAAATCTGCATTTAAGCAAGAACGCTTCGAAATCACACTGGGCTAGGCACCCGGGAGGTCCCGGGCACCCAATGTCAAAGCCAAAGAGTAATCAAAGCAAAATCAGCCACGAAGCCAGCGCACCAAGTCAAGCTAGGCGCCCAGGAGGTCCCGGGCACCCCAGTCAGCTCCAGAGGCTGATTCGAAAGGGATAAGCGCTGACCGAGCTGCTGATGAAGTTTCTCCGATCTGAAGGCACGTGTTAGGCGCCCCCAGGAGCACTATAAAAGGGGCTCGACCCCAAGGCTTCAAGAACACAACTTTCTAACGCCTCTAAGCTTTTCATTCAAGCGCTCTGCTCCGGCAAACTCCGATCTCGACATTCCAGCGCCGACGATGACCCTCTGCTCCGAAGTACGATCCACATCAGGGCGTCGGTAACGAAAAGTGTAAAAGACTTGTGTTCTTTGTGTGATTGTTGTGTTTTCCGCTGCGTTTTCTCTTTCCTTAATCTGAAAAAGATTTTAACGATATTCACCCCCCTCTATCATTTTTCTCAATCCAACAATGGCAACACGGTTCAGAAAAGTTAAGTTATAAAGCATTTTATAGTATATCTCACAACAAAAAGCATCTTATGAAATTTCAATTATCTCCCCTGGAATAAACATTCTCCCCCTGAACCTTTCAATGATATGCGGGGTTTTTGTAACCCTTCTAAGTGCTTTAAGTTTGACTAAGTGTTTTTCAACATTGAGCAAAAGCATTTGCTCTCAAACAACATAGACAATTTTTTGAAAAAGTTTTGTAAGCCTAAATTTTGTTTAAGAAAAACTTTTTACTTTGAAAGCTTTGTAAAAAGAAATTTGAAACTAAATTTCTCTTTTTTTTTTGAGAATTTTTACTTGGGAAAACTTTTTGCACACTTAAAAATTTGCTTGAAAACACTTTGTGCAACAAAAACATTTTTATTTGAAAAATTCTTTAATGAATTTTTTAAACAAGTTTTTGCCAAAATTTGTTCTCTAGTAAAAACTTTACTTAGAAACATTTGCCAAAATTTTCAAAAAGTTTTTGCTCAGACAAACATTGTTTCCCAAGAAAAATTTTACTTAGAAAAAAATACTCTTTGAAAGTTTTGAAACACTTAGAAATTTTTGAAATCACTTAAAATCTCAGAAGAAAATTTCGAAGTACTTAAAAATTTTGAAGAACTTAAAAATTTGAGACACTTAGATAACAATTTTGAAGCACTTAAACAAAATTTTGAAGCACTTAGACATTTTACTTTACTTTTTGAAGAAGAAAAAAAAATTGGAAAAAAATTTTCCTCTCTCTTTTCTCCTTTCTCTCCCCCTTTGCCATATATAAAAAAAATGATAACAATTATTGCAAGTAAAATTTGAATTAGAGCTAGTTTTAAAAAATTAGAAGTCTGTATTGAACCAACTCTAATGAATTCAAGAAGAAAAAAAACAAACTAAATTAAACCAATCTTGTTCGGGTCTTGTCTAACCCAGTTAGCTACTTACTAACTGTTATGAAACAGTAGCTTTCACTAGGGTTAGTCAAGTTAAGTGGTCAGATCAAGTTAGAGTTTCTATGTTTGACACTTTAACCTGATTGTTGTTCAACTTGTACTTATTTCCCCAATTATTGCAGATGCACTGACTTAAAGCATCTTGAATCAAGGCATAGACCTAAGCATCTCAACCCAGTCTAGGTTATCAATCAACAGTACCCTAAGGTGCTTGTGAGATGCTGGCTTCTAGATCTATAGGTGCATGCAGTTCTAGGGTTAGGGCCTGTGCTAAGTCCATTTTGCGCAAAAAACCCTAGTTTTGAAGGGGTAGTTTTATAAAAACTAAGTAGGAAAATCATTTTATATTTCAAAAACTTGATAAAAGAAATGATTTTTCAAATTGCTAATTTTCGAAACAAATTTAAACAAATAGGAAAACAAATTTTTGAAAAATATAGAACAATCCTATTCTACTAAGCACCAAAGTCAAAAGTAAATATGTCAAAGTCAAACTGCAACCGCAACAAACAAATATGTCATGTCCTATTCTACTTAAATAACTTAAACTCGAACTAAATAAAATCTTACCCAAATCGCAACAATAAATTTAATAAAATTAAATATGTTAAAGTGGGTTGGCATATTCGCGGGTTCACACGACATGTATTAAATCAGGAATTTGATACATTATTAGAAACTTAAGTAAAATGATTTGAATTGTTTGACTCATGCATAACTTCCATGCTCATGTATTTGCTATTTATATATATATATATATATGTCATGTCATTTATATTTGAATTTATGCATGATTTAGAACGGTTATATGAATAAGACTAGTTGAAACATGAACAACATAGTATTAGGTGGTGGTGAGATGATAGTACGTTAGGGAAGCCCTTCTAATAAAGTCAAGTAAGGTAAGGCGTACCCTACTTGGTCTGTTTAGTCTGGTGGAACTAGGCGAAGCTACCGATCCAAAACCTAAGCTAGTTAGACCAAATTTTTCAAGAAGTAATTTGAAAATGAACTTTCGATAAAAGACTTTGTCAAGGAAAGGGTTGTTGCTCCAATAAGGCTACGACCAAAGAAGGCCTCTGTGCCTCGCCAAGACCTGGTAGCCAATTATCAAAATTTAAATTCAATTTACTATTTGATAAATTTGAATCTAACATAAGTTTTGATTAACTCTTAGATTTAACAATAAATTAAGAAAAATTATTCAACCATCTCACAATACACCCATAATGCAACCATGCTTGCTTGTACTGAGACATTTACAATGGGTGAGATGTTAAGGACCAATAAATTGAAAAATGCTTTTCAAAAATGCTTTCCAAAAATCTTAGGATATTTTCGTAAAAATCTATTTTTAAAATAATCCTTTAACATAATAATGTTTTTATGGATTTCATGCTTGTCTGAGTGCTTATATATGATAGATTTTTAAAATTATATCTTTTTGAAAAATTATTTGACTCACAAAATTAGACACAAGCGTCTTAAGTCAACACTAAAGTCCATTAAGACACTTAGATAGAGTCAAACAGTGTTGGATACAGGGGGAGTTTTTTTAAGTGATTTTTTCGAAAACTGTGCTTTACAAATCACTATCACTAATGTTTTTCAAAAATTGTTCTTTACAAATTATTATCACTTATGTTTTTCGAAAACTACGCCTTACAATTCAGTATCATTTCAAAATGTATCTCAAAAACTGTGCTTTATAAAAATTATTATCACTTATAATTTTTGAAAACTATGCCTGACAAATTACCTTCATTTCAAAATATGTCTTTCAAATACTCATTATTTCCGAAATGTCAATATTTCAAATACATTCTAAAAATTGTGCTTATTTCCCTTTTGATCTTGATAAACCCTAAAGACACAGAGGAAAGTCTACTTCATGATCTACAAGAACTCCTAGGATGTGTCAAATTTAGAGAGAGTCTAAATCAAAAGAAAATTTTTTCTAGCATTTTTTTCTGAAATTATTAGATAATTCTTTTAGTATGAACCAAACCCGAAAGACTTAGAGGAAGAGTACTTGTAGTCAACAAGCTTCCTAGGACTGGGTCAAGTTTAGGGGGAGGTCAAATTAAAAGTATTATTGAACATTTCAAAATAATATGTTTTCATACACTGTTTTTCAAAATCCTCATAAGCATTTTCCCTTTCAAAATACTACCATTTTAATCATACTTTTTATTATACTATCACTTTCAAAAACTGGTTTCTTTTGAATCACTTTTGAAAAGAATATTTACTTGGATTTGGAAAATTTCTAGGACACTTAGGAAAATGTCCTACTAGTTAACAAGGTTTCCTAGGATTGTGTCAGACTGGAAAATAAACCAAGTCAAGTAAAATATTGTGTTTTCAAAAGTGCACAATATTTTTCAAAGTACATATTTTTTTACATATTTTTCAAAGTACATATTTTTCAAAAATACTTATATTTTTCTAAAATGCATAATATCTTTCAAAAATACTTATATTTTTCAAAAAGCTCAATATAATTTTTCAAAAGTACTTGTATTTTTTCAAAAAGCTCAATATTTTTCAAAAGTACTTGTATTTTTCAAAAGCTCAATATATTTTTCAAAAGTACGTGCATTTTTCAAAATGTTCAAAATATTTTTCAAAATATAATGTTTTCGAAAGTACTAATATTTTTTCAAGGTACTAGTGTTCACAAAGTATGAAATTTTTTTAATACTTTTCAAGAGTGCAGATATTTTTCAAAATACTAACATATTTCAAAGAACAATTTTGTCCAATCTTTTGTGTTAAGTGTAAAATATCTTTCAAGTTTTTTTTTTCAAAGTATTCTTCGAAATGCACTATTTGTCATGTGAAAATCTTTTATGAGTGTAATTTTTTTTTAAAATCTTTTCTAAATGAAAGTTTTTCTAAGGCAATAGTTTTCTAAGTGCGAGAATTTTCTATGTATTTTCCTACAAATACAAAAAGGTTCTCCCAATCGCACAATACCTTTCAAACCTGGAATTTTTTGGGGTGCAATTTAAGTTCCTAGTTTTAACTAGCTTTTTGCTATGCTTTCAAAAATTATACTTTCAAAAGGAAAAGCAATTTTTTTCATTGTTGATGCAAGTGTGTTTTGTCATTTTTTTTATGTATGACAAAGGGGGAGAGTGAGCTTAAGTTAGGAAATTTTTTCTTCTTCCCAAAGGATTAAAATGAAATTCAAAATGTTTTTTCAAAAAAGGGGAGAGTAAGCTTAAGTTAGAAATTTTTTCTTTTCCCCAAAGGATAGAGAGCTTTCCCAATGAATTAAAATGTATTTTCAAAACTTAGATCATTTTTTCCAAGGATCATAATTTAGTCCTTTCATCCAATCTAACTTAAGATATTGTCAAACATCAAAAAGGGGGAGATTGTTGGTGCAAGATGCATTAGTGATGTCCTCCTCTAAGTGTTTCAATGTTTGACAATATGCTTAAGTCAGTGATACATTGAACAAGGGAAGGGTAGTCAAGAAAACTGGACCAAAGTGATGAAAAGTCCTAGTTAACCTAGGCACTAAGTCCTGGTTCATGGAATTGGACACTAAGTCTTGGCCGAGGGTTGGGCACCTAAGTCTTGACATAAGGTTGGACACTAAGACCTGGTGAGTGAAGCTGGGCACTAAGGCCTGGTGAGTGAAGCTGGGCACTAAGTTCTGACAAGTGAAGTTAGGTACTAAGTCCTAGTGAGTGAAGCTGGGCAAAAGTCCTGACAAGTGAAGTTAGGTAATAAGTCCTAGTCGTGAGATTGGGCAATATTCCTGGTGAGTAAAGCTGGGCAAAAGTCCAACCGGATGAATCGGGTGGCAACCATCTCCTGAGAGGAGTAGGTGAAAGGCACATTCCCGCGGGATGGGAACATAGGTGTCGGTTCAACCTAGGATTTCGCGGGAAATCCGAAGACAGACTAAGGGTATATACTTATTTTTCTTGTGTTTGTGTATCTTGCAGGCACCTAAAACTGAAGACAATGCAGGCAAACAAACACAAAGAGGCTGAAAAACAGCTTCCCGGACGCCCCTATTGTTATAGGCGCCCCCATTGATACATGCGCCCCCATTAACTCAGGCGCCTGAATAAATCAGGCGCTGTGACGACCCCTTAACTTCTCTCTCTTAAAGCGGACGTCACTTTTACTTAACCTTAACTTTACCTTATTCTTAGCCTTAGGTTACAACTACTTAACTTGCTCTGAATTTTTTTTTCTTTTTTTAAAAAAACTTTCATTTTATTTGCTATGCAAGGATTTAACCCCTAGACCTCTTAGTTGTAAAACTGAAGCACTAACCATCTACCCTACAACACTTTCTTTTCAATGGTACCAGTTGACTGCTAGATAGCCAGTCGACTGGTGTCAGCCACAGAAACTTTCTGTGCCTGGCACCAGTCGACTGGCCTCTTGGCAGTCGACTGGTGCATCGAACAGAAGGTTCTGTTCGATAGGGCAGTCGACTGGTATCTGAACCAGTCAACTGGCACGCCTAAAAACTGCAGTTTCAGACCTGGGAACTCCTTTCAAGGGTCCACCATTCACACACTTCAAATGCATATAATGAAACAACTCCAAATCTAAACTCCATACTAGTTTTATAAGCATCTTAACAACTCAAAACGAATCCAATAACTTGAAATTAGGATTTCTATGAAATTTAACAAACTTATCAAAACACATGCAATCTCTACTAACTTTGTACCCAACTTTGACTCCATGTAAAGTTTAAATAAGGTGATCACATCCTACCAATCCAAAACATCAACCATGAGTTTCTATAAATCAAAACGCCTCTAAGACTTATCCCAAAGATCTCTTCTACGGTTCCGCCGCCACTGAACATCAATGCAAGTCCCGTTCGCCTCCATAGCTTATGCTTTTTCTTTACCTTTATCTGCAATAGAAAGAAATGCTACTAATAAGCGAATTGCTTAGTAAGTAAATCCTAACTCACAAATCCATGTTATCGATAATAAACATGCTTATTTCAAAGAATGCTTGCTTCAAAATACATGCACTTGGAAATATTTGCACATGGGAACTTTCATACACTTATCATGCTCAATCATGCTTGAAAACATTTACTTGCATCAAAACACTTGCAAACTTAATATGATCATGCTTTCTTTTGAGACTTGATACTTATACATTTCCATACTTTAAAACATTAACTTCTTTGCTCTTGCTCTTTAACATGCTTGTAACATAACCATGTTAACATACATAACAAAAACATGCACTTAAGAAAATTGAAACACTTACATATACTCATATACTTCAAAATAATAATCAACTTTCTCAGGCCTTGACACTGTACCATGGTATCAATGTACCAATGCGCGCATCCCTAATAGGTTTCGGGGTAGCTAGCCACCACACCCTATTAGAGCTTCCTTCTAACTTTCTGTGGGCCTCTCATTTGCCCAGTACATGTCACTTTACAAAAGTAAAATACTTTCTTACTCAATATGCTTATACTTATCAAGCTATCTTTCTTTTTGCATAAATTTTGCACTACAAACTTTACCTTTCTTACTTGGAACTTTCATCGAGCACCTTGCGTGCCCTTAACCCAAAACTCATTTTTGGGACTTTTCAAGAACTTGGTCTTATCATACTTAGATCACACATACAAATCTACTCAAATTCAAGTTCTATGATAAGAACATATATTCTTTAGAAACTTAAATCACACAATAAGACAATATTCTCAAAGTATGCACTTAGATCACAAAATTACGGTTCTACAACGAGAATCTACATACGAAACTACTTCTATTGCAGGTGAGTGATTTACTTACCCTTTTTCTTGAAGTAAACTCACTAAGTATTTCGAAAAAACCTAGCATAGGACTCCTCTTCTCTTCCTTGCGAGGAAACTCCACTCCTTGGCCCTAGGGAAGAAGCCCTAGGTTCTCCACTCAAGAGGAAGAAAACCCTTGTTTTCTCCCTTGTTTTCGCAGCCCCCAAACCCCCTGTTCGCGCAGCCTCCAAAAACCTAATGGGGTCTTAACACAACTTAAGCGGAAGTTTAAATACCTCTTCATGAAAAAGCCTAACTTACCTATAACATTAATTGGCTTCATCCCTTTCTGTGCTTGATACCCTCACCCTTCTGGTTATTCGGACGCCCTTAAGGGCTTGCTTTGCCTTGTGGTCGCGGGATCAAACCTCCGCTCGACCCTCTTTTTTTTCTTTTTATTTTAATTCGAAAAAATGTTAGAAAATTCAGAAAAATTCCTAATAATTCACGAAAATTATTGGGTGTTACAATCCTCCCTACCTTATAAAAAGTTCGTCCTCGAACTTAGAACAGCTCTGGATACCTTTGCCTCATGCTATCTTCTAATTCCCAGGTTGCCTCTTCATACTTTTGATTCAGCCATAAGACTTTTACTAGTGGTACCACTTTGTTCCTCAGCTTCTTATCTGCTCGATCTATTATCTGAATAGGTCGACTTTCATAACTAAAATCTTCTTGAACTTGTATCATCTGTGGCTCAATCACTTGGTTAGCATCTGGGATATGCTTCTTTAGCATTGAGACATGGAACACATTGTGTATTGCTGACATCTCTGGAGGTAGCTCCAACTCATAAGCTACTTTGCCAACTCTTTTCGTCACTAGGTAGGGTCCTATGTATCGAGGACTTAGCTTCCCTTTCTTGCCGAATCTCATTACACCTTCATAGGAGCTACTTTGAGGAAAACTGTATCCCCAACTTCAAACTCTAACGGTCTACGGCGTACATCGGCATAACTCTTCTGCCTACTCTGAGCAGCTTCTATTCTCTGGCGGATGCTCTTTATAGCTTCTGTGGTATCATCTATAAGGTCAGTCTGAGACCCCATTTCTTTCTTCTCACTACCTTTATACCAACAGAGGGGAGATCTACACTTCCTACCATAAAGAGCTTCATAGGGTGTCATACCAATAGTGGCTTGGTAACTGTTGTTGTAGGCAAACTCAGCTAAACATAAATATTTGCACCAACTGCCTTTGAAATCTAATGCACAAGCTCTGAGCATATCTTCTAGAATTTGATTCACTCTCTCTGTCTGTCCATCAGTCTGGGGATGGAAAGCTGTGCTAAACTTCAGTTTGGTGCCTAGCGATGTCTGTACGCACTCCCAAAAGAGTGAAGTAAAACGACCATCTCTATCAGAGATAATGGTCTTCGGGACTCCGTGTAGTCGGATCACTTCCTGTACATATAGTTGTGCTAATCTTTCAATCGAATAAGACACTTTGATTGCCAAGAAGTGGGCAGACTTGGTCAATCTGTCTACTATTATCCAAATAGCGTCATAGCCATTAGTTGTCTTTGGTAGACCAACTATGAAATCCATGGCTATGTCTTCCCATTTTCACTCTGGACTCTGAATGGGTTGTAGGATACCTCCTGGTCTCTGGTGTTCTGCTTTAACTCTCTGACATGTCAGGCAGGTGCTAACATACTTGGCTATGTCTCTTTTCATTCCAGACCACCAAAATCTTCTTTTCAAGTCCTGGTACATCTTAGTGGAACCAGGGTGCATTGAGTAGGGAGTTCTATGGGCTTCTTCAAGAATCTTCTTTCTCAGTGTTAGTGATATGAGAGAAGTGTCCTAAGGCAATCGCCTTATGATGTAAATATTTATTTTAATAAATGATAATTCACTATTTGAGTATACATGTTTTGTGTATTTGATTGGGATCTTGAACTCATCTACTGAATGTCCGCAATACAACTCACAGCATAAGAGAATTTGTGATGGGATCACAACTAGTGATTATCTCTAATGTGCAATTGTGAGGTATTGAAATTT
>JAGFNQ010000437.1:0-19285 GCA_024364735.1 Boesenbergia rotunda | reverse complement strand
ATATGACACTCATATAACGATCCATGATACTTTCTCATGGCGGCCATTCAGTATACATTCTCTAATGTATACCCATGTGTCAACTTGATATCTCATATCCATGACTTGTGAGATCAAGTCATCATGTTGACCTACATGCTAGTCTCTATGCATTAACATTGTCCTTGAATGTTAATACTTGACTAGGAATAATTAAGAGTAGTGTTCTCTATATCATCTCACTATCGATTCAACTAATCGATTGATATAGATAAGAACCTTCTACTCAAGGACGTTATTATACTAAGTTATTTGGCACCAATACACATAAGTACAATAACCATAAGAAATGCCTTTATATATAAGAAATATATATACAAGAATATGATACAATGAGTCCAAAAAGTAATCATCATATGATTGGCTCTAGGGCTCTCACTAACAATCTCCCACTAGCACTAGTGCAATCGCTGTAGTATCTAATACCCAATGACCTAGTGTGACCATCATGCTTCATCTGTGCCAAAGCCTTGGTCAAGGGATCTGCGACGTTAGCCTCTGTGGGTACTCTGCAAATCTTCACATCTCCTCGATCGATGATCTCTCGAATGAGATGGAATCGCCGTAGTATGTGTTTGGTCCGCTGGTGTGAGCGAGGTTCCTTAGCCTGCGCAATAGCTCCATTGTTGTCACAATAGAGCTCTACGGGATCAGATATGCTAGGAACCACCCCAAGCTCAGTGATGAACTTGCGGATCCAAACTGCCTCCTTTGCTGCCTCTGATGCAGCAATATACTCAGCTTCTGTTGTAGAATCTGCAACTGTGTCCTGCTTCGAACTCTTCCAGCTCACAGCTCCGCCATTCAAGCAAAACACGAACCCTGACTGCGATCTGTAATCATCCTGGTCGGTTTGGAAGCTGGCATCAGTGTAACCCTTTACAACTAGATGCTCATCGCCTCCAAATATCAAAAAATATTCCTTAGTCCTTCTCAAGTACTTAAGGATATTCTTGACCGCTATCCAGTGACGTTCACCTGGATCTGACTGGTACCTGCTCGTCATGCTCAAAGCATACGAGACATCAGGACGAGTACATAACATGGCGTACATGATAGATCCTATGGCAGAAGCATAAGGGATCTTATCCATGCGGTCTCTCTCCTCTCTAGAAGAGGGACTCTGAGTCTTCGAAAGACTCACACCATGTGACATTGGCAGAATTCCTCTCTTGGAATTCTGCATGGCAAAACGGTGTAATACCGTATCGATGTATGTACTCTGACTTAGGCCAAGCAATCTCTTAGATCTATCTCTATAGATCTTAATGCCTAGAATGCAGGCTGCTTCACCTAAGTCCTTCATTGCGAAACAAGTCCCCAACCAAGTCTTCACAGACTGTAGCGAAGGGATGTTGTTCCCAATGAGTAGTATGTCATCCACATACAAGACTAGGAAGACTACTGTGCTCCCACTAACCATCTTGTAGACACAAGGTTCATCTTCGTTCTTGATGAAACCAAACTGTTTGATCGCATCATCGAATCGAAGATTCCAGCTCCGAGAAGCTTGCTTTAGACCATAAATGGCCCTATGCAGCTTGCATACTCTGCCAGTATGCTGTGGATCTACAAAACCCTCAGGCTGTGTCATGTACACATCCTCGAGGAGGTTTCCATTCAGAAACGCTGTCTTGACATCCATCTGCCAGATCTCATAATCGTGGTAGGCTGCAATAGCAAGCATGATCCGAATGGACTTAAACATCGCTACTGGAGAAAAAGTTTCATCATAGTCAATACCATGAATTTGCTTGAAACCTTTAGCTACCAGTCTACCCTTATAGGTATGAGTAAGTCCATCCATGTTAGGCTTTCTCTTAAAGACCCACTTACACCCAATGGGTTTGACCCCTTCAGGTGGATCAACCAAGGTCCAAACTTGGTTAGTGTACATGGATTCCATTTCGGATCTCATGGCTTCCAGCCATGACTCAGAATCTGGGCTCATCACAGCTTCCTGATAGGTGGTAGGCTCATTCTCAATGATCATAACGTCATCATGGTCAGGCAAGAGAAATGAATATCTCTCAGGCTGACGACGTACCCTATCAGACCTGCGAAGAGGTAGGTCTACCTGAACAGGTTGTTGTTCCACAACTTCTTGTGTAACAATCTCATCCACAACTTCTTGTGGTTCCTGTTCAGTATCCATCAAGGGCTCAGTGCTATGGTCGTTGTCTTGAACTTCTTCAAGATCAAACGAACTCCCACTAGTCTTTCTAGAAACAAAGTCCCTTTCTAGAAAGACCCCAGTCTTAGCAACAAACACTTTGTGCTGACTGGGAATGTAGAAGTAATATCCCTTAGTTTCCTTGGGATATCCCACGAAATAGCACTTATCGGACTTGGGTCCCAGTTTGTCTGAGACTTGACGTCTAACGTAAGCCTCACAACCCCAAACCCTCATGAAAGACATCTTGGGACTCCTCCCAGTCCATATCGTATATGGTGTCTTCATGACCGCCTTTGATGGAACACGGTTAAGTGTGAACGCTGCCGTGTCTAGAGCATATCCCCAAAAGGATATAGGAAGATCTGCGTGACTCATCATAGATCGTACCATATCTAATAAGGTACGATTCCTCCTTTCGGATACACCATTCCACTGTGGTGTCCCAGGAGGAGTGAGTTGAGATAGAATCCCACACTCAGCTAAATAGTCACGAAACTCATGGCTCAAGTATTCTCCACCTCGATCTGATCGAAGTATTTTAATACTCTTGCCGAGTTGGTTTTGTACTTCATTTCTGAATTCTTTGAACTTTTCAAAGGACTCGGACTTATGTGTCATCAAGTACACATAACCATATCTACTGAAATCATCAGTAAATGTGATGAAGTATCTATAACCACCTCGAGCAGCAACATTGAAAGGGCCACATACATCAGAATGTATGAGTCCTAACAAATCTGTTGCCCTCTCGCTATGTCCACTAAAGGGAGTCTTAGTCATCTTGCCTAGAAGGCATGACTCGCATGTCTCATATGATTCAAAATCAAATGAATCCAGCAATCCATCCTTATGGAGCTGGGACAAGCGACTCTCATTTATGTGGCCTAAGCGACAGTGCCAGAGATAGGTTGGGTTCAACTCATTTGATCTCAACCTCTTGGTACTTACATTATAGATAGGGCGTTCTAAGTCTAGAATGTAGAGTCCGTTGATAAGATCTGCACTACAATAGAACATTTCATTTAAATAGACTGAACAACATTTGTTCTTAATTATAAATGAGAAGCCTTTCTTGTCTAGACAAGAAACAGAAATTATGTTCTTAGTAAGTGCAGGTACATAACAACAATCATCTAGTTCCAGTACAAGCCCAGAGGGCAGAGATAGAAAATAAGTTCCTACAGCAACAGCAGCAACTCGTGCTCCATTGCCTACTCGTAGGTCCACCTCGCCCTTTGCCAATGCCCTGCTATTTCTCAGCCCCTGCACATTGGTACAAATGTGAGAAGCACATCCAGTATCTAATACCCATGATGTAGAAATAGAAAGGTTGACTTCTATAACATATATACCTGAAGTAGAAGGCTCGCTTCTCTTCTTCTTAAGATCCTCCAGGTAGATCTTGCAGTTTCTTTTCCAATGCCCTTTCTCACCGCAATGGAAACAGGTGGCATCCTTCTGCACCCCACCCTTGGGTTTAAGTGCTGCAGAGCTGGCTTTGCCCTTGGTTTGGGTCTTACCCTTACCTTTGGGCTTCCACTTACCCTTGCCTTTGCCTTCTGTACCATCAGGACGGTACTAGGCTTGGTGAGATTAGGCTCAGCAGTTCTTAACATGTTGAGTATCTCGGGAAGTGGTTTGTCTAATTCGTTCATGTTGTAATTCATGACGAATTGACGGTAACCTGGCAGCAACGATTGCAGAATCAGGTCGGTAGCCAGCTCTTGGCCCAAGGGAAACCCTAGTCTATCGAGGTTCTCGACGTACCCAATCATCTTGAGTACGTGAGTTCCTACTGGGGTTCCCTCTTTCATCTTGCATGAAAAGAGGGCCTGAGTCACTTCGAACCGCTCATGCCTTGCCTGCCCTTGATATAATTGCTTGAGGTGGCCAATCATATCGTAAGCATTCATGTTCTCGTGTTGCTTCTGAAGCTCAGAGGACATGCAGCATAGCATTAGGCACGACACGTCTAACGCGTCGTCTTGATGCTTCTGATGAGCATCTCTAACGCTACGGATGGCTGAGGGTGGTGGTGCTTCAGGAACTGCTTGCTCTAGAACGTACAGCTTACGTTCCTGTTTGAGGACTATCCTCAAGTTCCTGTACCAGTCCAGGAAATTAGCTCCAGTGAGCTTGTCCTTCTCAAGGACAGATCGCAGAGAGAGAGTATTCGCGTTTGAAGACATGGCAATCTACAACAGATAAATGCAGAGAATAAATATCATATTCTAGTAATCATCTAATTAGGCCTTTAATTAAATGATGCTCCCACTAAATTATAGGAATTTTGGTGGAATCAAGTCATTGGAGTGGTCAAACCACACTACTAGATCCGTACCAATTTACTATAATTTATGTGGGACAAGATCCACATCATACTATGCCTTGAGTTAGCTTTGGCTAAATCGCCCAAGACTTAGTATGATCGGTAGATAACTAATTTATCAATTACATCTCTATGCAACTCTTGTTTATAGGATCAAGATTTAACGTTTACGAATAATCTTGAGTTAGCTTTGGCTAAATCGCTCAAGACTATTTAAAACGGTGATTTTGTCCTACCCTTTCCAACTATTGGAATACGCCTATAGCTTTACTCGATCCAATTGAGTTAACTAGTTACTCAATCTGATTGAGCTCGATCTAACCCGAGCCGTGATAGGCGGGACCAAGGTTGTCCCTCCGCATCCTACCAAGATTAAATGCGTTGCTCTGCTTTGGCAGAATCGACAAGCGCATATGATCGAGGTAGTGATGGGTATCAGGACCCGGTAGGCGTTTACGAGTTGATTCGATTTTAGATCTAATCTAATCGAGGATGTGCATCACATCTAGGCATTTATGAAATCTAATTTAATCCTAAATGTGTATTAAGTGCACATCAAAATGTGGTTCCCACATTACTTGTGCATCTCATACACTTAAGTTTATTTTTACTATTCTACATTATCATGCATCATATACATCACAAGCATAGCAATAATAAAAATAAACATAAGTGACTTGGTCATGGCCCTACTAAGACCCTCTCAAGCCAATGAGAGGATCCGATGGTCAACCTAGGTCTAGCGGCTTCTCCAAGCGCTTCCTCTTGACCGTCTTGGTGTTGTCGGCTAGTTCTCCCGAGTCCAAGTTCTCCGGAATTTCCGTCGTCTTCACTTTTGTACATTACAAATTTTTATACTCGAGTTACATTCGAGTCTAAATATGAAATACAACAGAAATAAAATATTAAAAGCCGACACGCAGGTCGCAAACACAATACAACACGCACATGTACAAAAACGGCGCGCAGGCCGTATTATGAATTACAACACAATTTTAATCTTATTAAAAATTGGGTTTTGGGCCATGACCATCACACTACTGTACATAATTCAAAATTATGTAATTTTACAGATTTTATATAATTTTTCTACTGATTTTTAGAATTTTTCGAGTCACAACTCCGCGGCGGTCCCGGTAAGCGGGTTTCGGGCGTAATCGCGAGACAAGGCCCCTTGCGGGGTTAGGGGCAGCACCCCTACTCGTGAAATAACCTTCACGAGTGTCTTCTTGCGATTATACAGCGCCTTTACCCGCTGTCCCAAAATCCATTTGGGCGAAAATTGCCGTTTCGGAGAAGTTTTTCTCGGTGGCAAAGTCTACAAGTGCTTCGCACTCGTCGCTTTGCCTCTACGAGGAAAAATACTCAAAAATCCTAAAATTTAGAAAAATTACAGAAGCATAAAATTATCTAAATTTTGTATCTAATACAAAAAATAAAAACCAAAACGAGCACAAGCTTCGCTCGTGGCTCTGATACCACTGTAGGGTTTTTCGGGCCGCGAAAACCGCTTTTTCACGTCGCGGAAACCCCGAAAGCCCCAATAGAAAGGATCCGAGCGAAGAAAACCATTTCAAAATTTACGAGTGCTCGTTTACATGCTTCAAAACCGATCTACAACCTAGATCTATTAGAGAAGAGAAAACTACCTTCGATGCGTGCCCCGCAATTCCCGCTCGCTCCTCGGTTGGTGTCGGATCTCAAGGATGCAAAGTAGCAACCCTCTAGAAGTATCCACACAAGCAAGAGAGTGGAGAGGAGAGCCCAAAAGTGTGCTAGCACTACTTGGGGTATCGATAAGATGAGAGGAGAGGGAGAGCAAAACAAAACAAAACCAAGTGAGGAGAAGAATCAATCACACACACACAAAAAACCCTTTTGTGTGTTTAAGTGGCGGCCACTTAATGGCCATTATTGGCCATTAAGTGGCCGGCCACCACCTTGGTAACCCCTATTTGAATTCAAAATTCAAATGGGAGGTTACTTAGCCTTGATGATGATGCCAAGTCATCACTTGGTCAAGTCAAGGTGATGTGGCTTGAGTCAAGTCAAACTTGCCTCTTATGGACTTTCCATATTTAGCCAAAGTCAAACTTTGACTTCATTATTCTCCCATGATTAGATTCATCCAACACTTGGATCAAACTCGAGTCCAACTCAAGTTGTCTAATTTGAGTCAAGTCAAACTTGCCTTTTATGGACTTTCCATATTTAGCCAAAGTCAAACTTTGACTTCATTATTCTCCCATGATTAGATTCATCCAACACTTGGATCAAACTCGAGTCCAACTCAAGTTGTCTAATTTGAGTCAAGTCAAACTTGCCTTTTATGGACTTTCCATATTTAGCCAAAGTCAAACTTTGACTTCATTACTCTCGGTCCATCATATGGACTTATTCTCCATCTATTGCTCTATGTGTGTGACCCTATAGGTTCTTGTAACGTTGGCAATGCCCTTAAACCTATTTAAGGACATAAGCAATGAGAGGTATCTAGCAACACATCATTGCTACCCAAGTTACAAGAATGTCGAGATCCAACATCACCATTGTGACTAATAATTGTGACCATCACAATATGTGACAACGTCCTTCTATCCTCGATATCTAGATTGATCTTTCATGAGGCATAGACCGTGTCATCCTCAAATCAATCTATATGTCTTGATCTCCAAGTAGACTCACTATAATCAAATAAGCTCAATATCTAATATTGCCTTATTTGGGCATGGCCATGCACTTAGTGGTCTTACTCTATCAAGAACGAAGATATCACTCCCGTCATATAGGAGGGATAGATCCCATCTACGTTACTCACATCCCTCCGCATAATTTGTTACAAACCCAGTAATCGCCTTTATAGTCCACCCAGTTACGGGTGACGTTTGACGAAGCCAAAGTACGTAACTATGGTAACTTCAGGTCTAGGACTATAGTCATACTAATAGTCACATGAGAAAGTATATGACACTCATATAACGATCCATGATACTTTCTCATGGCGGGCCATTCAGTATACATTCTCTAATGTATACCCATGTGTCAACAAGATATCTCATATCCATGACTTGTGAGATCAAGTCATCATGTTGACCTACATGCTAGTCTCTATGCATTAACATTGTCCTTGAATGTTAATACTTGACTAGGAATAATTAAGAGTAGTGTTCTCTATATCATCTCACTATCGATTCAACTAATCGATTGATATAGATAAGAACCTTCTACTCAAGGACGTTATTATACTAAGTTATTTGGCACCAATACACATAAGTACAATAACCATAAGAAAAGCCTTTATATATAAGAAATATATATACAAGAATATGATACAATGAGTCCAAAAAAGTAATCATCATATGATTAGCTCTAGGGCTCTCACTAACAAAATCAGCCACGAAGCAAGCGGACCCAGTCAAGCTGGGCGCCCGAGAGGTCCCGGGCGCCCCAGTCAGCTCCAGAGCCGATTCGAACAGGATAAGCGCTGACCAAGCTTCGGATAGAGGTTCTCGGATCCGAAGGCACGTGTCAGGCGCCCCCGACGTCCCAGGCACCCCAGGAGCACTATAAAAGGGGGTTGACCCCAAGGCTTCAGAATAACAATTTTCCAACGCCTCTAAGCTTTTCGTTCAAGCGCGCTGCTCTAGCAAACTCCATTCTCGACATTCTAGCGCCGACAACGACCCTCTGCTCAGAAGTACGATCCACACCAGGCGTCGGTAACGAAAAGTGTACTTGTTTATTTACTGCACTACTATTGTACCAAATTCTCTAAATCTTTGCGCTACTATAGAATTACCCGCAGTAAACGGTCAAGGACCGTGGGCCTTGGAGTAGGTGCCGACCGCGACTCACCACGACTCCGAACCAAGTAAAAAATACTTGTGTTCCTCGTGTTTGTTTTTAATTCCGCTGCGTATTTTCTCTTAAATTTTATCCGAAAAAGTTTTCACGATATTCACTCTCCTCTATCGTGTTTCTCGATCCAACAAGTGGTATCAGAGTGGGGTAGCTCAAATTTGCTGCAACCACCAATTTGGGAATTTTTTGGATTTCTACGAAGTTATTTTTGTTCGAAGTTTTTTTCGTTAATCGAGATTGGTGCAACACACTCGATAATTTCTTTTAAATATTTTATTCCCACACTGCTAATCCTAGACCAAGTCTTGGGACAGTTTTTTGTCTTTGTTTCATTTCAGTAATTTCTAAATGGCCATGAAAGAGGGTTTCAGTACAGCCAGACCACCACTCTTCAGTGGGGAGGACTTCTCCTACTGGAAGAGTTGGATGGAAGTCCACCTGAAAACTCAGGTGGACATGTGGATAATTATCCAATCTGGATTGTAAATCCCGAAAAACGCTGAAGGAGTGCCACAATCTTACACCGAATGGGATGCCTTACTGAAAAGGAAGATCGAGGCTGATGCTAAAGCTACCCAGACACTTCAATGTGATCTAACCAAAGAAGAGTTGAACCGGGTGGGACCATTCAACAGTGCAAAGGAACTTTGGGGTAAGTTAATTGAGTTGCACAAAGGAACCTCCGACACCCGAATAAGCAAGAGAGACCTACTGCTAAACAAACTCTACACTATCAAAATGAACGACGGCGAGTCAGCAGCCCAGCTCCATGCCAGAATCCAGGAGTTGATGAATGGTCTACACACAATCGGTCACAAGGTAGAGAACTGTAACCTGATCAGGTATACCCTTAACGCTTTCCCGAGAAATACTTTGTGGGCATCTATGGTAGATGCATACAAAGTTTCAAAGGATCTCTCTAAAATCAAATTAGATGAGTTGTTTTCTGAACTTGAATTACTTGAGCAGACTAACTGCACCTTGGCCGAGAATGGCATTGCTTTGGTTGCAGGTAAAACTGGAAAGATGACCAAAAAGAAGCCTCAACCTGCACCCGAGTCTGACTCAGTCTCAGACTCAGAAGACAGCGAAGGAGATCAACCCAAGCTGGTTCGGCTAGCCCGGGACTACTACAAGGAGCTGAAAAATTAGACCAACAGAAGGAAAGCCAGCCGAAGAAAGGAAGAGTCAGCTGAACCTTGAAATGAAAAGACCAAACCAAATGTGACCTGCTACGAATTCAAAAAGAAGGGTCACTACAAGACGGAATGCCCCAATCTGAAGGAGACGAAGAAGACAAGAAGGAAGAAGGCCCTTGAAGCAACATGGGACGAGTCTTCCTCCGAAGAAGAAGCCCCGCAATCGAACCTTGTCGCCCTGACTGCTTCGGAAGAAATCGAGACCGGATCAGAATTGGAGTCGGACGACGGAAAGCTCACATTTTCATAGGACGGGAAAATAACTGTAAGTGGATTTTCTAGAGTTTAATTATCAGAGTTAATTGCTTATCTATCTCGCGACTTGGCGAAAGCCAAAATCCGAGTCGAATCCCTCCGACAGGAAGTAAAACTCCTGAAAAAGGGAGCTGACTCTAGATCCTTAACTGAGAAGGCTCAAGAAGGAACCTTTACTCAAGTTGAAAAACTTGAGAAAGAGAACTCCTGATGCGAACCCAAAGAGAATAAGTCTCAAGAACACACAACAAATGGAAGAAAGAGGGAAAGATATTCTAAATCGAAAAGATGGAGAATGGAAGAAAGAAACCTCGACCCAATGCTTAAGGAAGCACGAACCTTGGTATAGAGGAAGAAGAAGATAGACGCTACAACCTTGGGATGGAGGTTGATAAGTCTTGAACGCCACAAGGGGATGCCTTGATAAGTTCTAGTTCAATGAAGAACCAACAAGTGAGAGCCTCACCATGTAGTAGATTGAATAAGCCAAAAGTTACATGTTGTGGCCGCCACCCCATATATTTATAGCTATAGGGTGACCTAAAAACCCTAAAAGGCCAAAAGGAAGCCCATTTAGTAGAGGCCTATATAGACTACATAGGCCTATTGAGCTCTTGGCACCATTACAACCCAAATAAAGCTAGAAATTGGGCCTAAATTGAACCCACAAAATTAACATATCCTTCTTACATAGACAAGAGACTAAGGATACTAGTTAAGCTCATCTAAGGCTTGAATTAGGTTGACTAAGCCGTAAGACTTACTCTTAGTCAAACCTTCTTCAATGGTCGCTTTGGCTTTCACATCTTCAATTAGCACATAAAGTGCTTCTTTCATCTTTTTAGCCTTAGCCCTTGTAATTGGGCCCCCTTTGATGCATAATGGATCATCAACATCTTCTAGAGTCGGTTGAGCATGATCCATATCGTTAGCTTGTTGGGCAACTTGTTCACTTCCTTTGTCTCCATCAACTCCTTCTTGAAAACTCAAGCCAAGGACCTTAGAGCGGCTTTGGAACGTTTCACTTCGGGTTCCAAGGGTCTTAACATGATCTTTGGAAAACAGAAGTCCGTTCTAAATCGATCCGGATTAGGGTATCGAACCAAGGCTAGACAAAGGTCATATTATGTTGTACTGAATCAGTCTAGACCCAAAATTCAGGCATGGGTACCGAAACTGTGCCTGAACAACCAAGTTGGACCAAATCAGTATTGGATCCCCAAGGACAAGATTCATATCTTGCCTAATCATTACCGTGTCTTTAGTCCAGGGGGAGCCAACTTAAAAACCATTTTTATAGTCAAATGAATTTCTTTTCTTGTTTTAAATTGCATGATTGTTTGTCTATTTATTTTCTGCAATTTATCATGCATAGACCTAGGACTGGTTAGACTAAGGACTAAACTGAAATTTAAACAACATAGTATTGGGCGGCGGTGAGATGATAGTACGTTAGGGAAGCTTTACTAATAAGGTCAAGTATACACTACTTGGTCTCTTTAGACTGGTGAAACTAGCCGAAGCTACCGATCCAAGACCCAAGCTAGTTAGACCAGAATTTCTCAAAAAGTAACCTTGAAAATGAAATTTCACTAAAAGTCTTTGTCAAGGAAAGGGTTGATGATCCAATAAGGCTACGGCCAAAGAAGGCCTTGTGCCTCGCCAAGACCTGGAAGCCAATTTTTGAAATTCAAATTCATTTACTCTTTGTCAAATTCGAATCTAACACAAATTTTCAGTTAATCTTAGATTCAAATATTCTTTGTCAAAATAAATTCAAAACTAATTGCTTTCAAAATTAATTTAACTTTTCAAAATTAATCATGGTCTTTCTAAATACTTCTATTAAAACCTGTCTCACAAAAATTGATATGGTTAACGTGATTGATAACTCTAGATTGGGTGAGATAGACTAGGTTGTGAAAATCAATTTAAGCTATTCTTAATTCTAATTGGATACAAATCAACAAAACTCTTTATGTGTAGGAACATAAAGATTTGGACCAATGGATGTTGCATAGCGGGTGCTCCAGACACATGACTGGGGATAAATTGAAATTCACCAAACTCAAGTTCAAGAACCTAGGCTCAGTAGCATTTGACAACAATGCTACACTCAAAGTCATTGGGTCAGGTAACATTGACCTCAAATATGATTTTGTCATTAAAAAGGTTCTTTTGGTTGAAAACTTTAAGTTTAACTTACTCAGTATAAGTCAATTGTGTGATTATGGCTATGTAGTTACCTTTACCAACTCTAACTTCCTAATTAGAAACTTGCAAAACTCAGAAATCATGCTTAAGGGCACTAGAAAAAATATGTTTACACTATAAACCTACCCTTAATACCTAAATGCTTCTTAACTCAGTTAGAAGAATCAAACCTCTGGCATAGGAGATTAGGTCACACTAATCTAAGATTAATTTCAAAAATCACCCAACTTGGTCTAATTAAAGGAATACCAAAAATTAAGAACCATGAAAACTTGATATGTGAATCATGCAACCAAGGTAAACAAATCAGGTCTAACCACAAACTAATTCACTAAAACAAGCCCTAGGGCATGGTATGAACGTCTCATTTCTAAGGGATTTAACCAGGGATAAATTGACTCAACCCTATTTATTAAGACCTTAGAAAAAGAAATTTTTATTGCCCAAATCTACGTTGATGATTTAATTTTTGGATCTACCAACTAAAAATTCTTAAAGGAATTTGTTAAAATAATGGAAAATGAATTCAAAATGAGCTTAGTTGGTGAGCTCAACTTCTTTCTAGGGTTACAAATTAAGCAAACTAGGGATGGAAATTATGTCCATCAATCCAAATATACTAAGGAGTTAATAAAGAAATTCAAAATGGACAACTCGAAAAGCATAAGTACCCCTATGGCCACAAATATAAAAATAGATAGTGACCCTGATGGTAAATCTGTAGACCTTAAATTATATAGAAGTATAATTGGATGTCTACTTTACCTTATAGCCAGCAGACCTGATATCCTTTTTGCTGTAGGAATGTGTGCAAGATACCAAACCTGTGCTAAGGAAACACACTTAGCAGCCCTAAAAAGAATACTAAGATACATTAAGGGCACCCTAAATGTAGGGTTTTGGTATCCTAGAACCTCAACTTTTGACTTGTCAAGATACTCGGATTCTGACTATGCTGGTTGTAAACTAGATAGAAAGAGTACAAGTGGAAGCTACCAACTTTTAGAAAATAGTCTAGTAAGTTGGTGTAGCAGAAAGCAACACTGTGTAGCTCTATCCACAACTGAAGCTGAGTATGTTGCTTTAGGAGAGTGTGTAGCACAACTCCTATGGATGATGCACACTCTTAAAGACTTCCAGCTTAACTACACCCAAACTCAGGTCTACATTGATAATATAAGCTCAATTAATCTAACTAAGAATCCAATCCAACACTCAAGAACTAAACACATAGAAGTCAAATACCACTTCGTAAGAGATCATGTAGCTAGGGGTGAGATAGTCCTTAAGCATGTAGACTCAAAATCTAACCTAGCTGACATATTCACCAAACCCCTACCTGAGTCTCTCACTAAGAAGGCAGTTAGGGTTATGCTTTGTAGAATAGGACTACCCTAATTATGCTTTTTCAAAAACTATTTTACTTTTTGCAAAATCATTTCATAATTTTCATTATGTTATTTAAAATGATTTTTCCGACTTAATTTTTTTTAATAAAATTAACCCTTTCAAAACTAGGGCTTTTTCACAAAATGGACATAGCCTAGGCCGTAACCCTTGAACTGCATGCATTTATAGATCTAGAAGCCAGCATCTCACAAAAACCTTAGGGTACTTTTGATTTATAACCTAGAATGGGTTGAGATGCTTAGGTCTTTGGCTTGATTCAAGATGCTATAAGTCAGTGCATCTGCCGTAATTGGGGCACTAAATACCAACTAAACAGCCATAATTGGGTCACTAAATACCAACTAAACAGTAATCAGGTTATGTGTCAACCATAGAAAATCTAATTTGATCAGATCACTTAACTTGACTAACCATAGCGAAAGCTACTGTTTATAACAGCTAGTAAGTATTAGACAGGAACCGAAAGCGGAAATTCAAATTGATTTGGTCCAGTTTAAATTTATAACTGGTTAAGTACAACATTTTACCTTGATTACTCAATTTCAATGCTAATTTTTTTTTGCTATATTTTTTTTGATATATGGCAAATGGGGAGAGATTGGAAAGGAGGAGAGAAAAGGCTTTTAATTTTTTTCTCCAAAATTAAATCTTTTTCCAAAAACTTTTATCTCCTGTTTTTCAAAAAGTAAAGTTCTTTAAATACTTAAGTTCATTTTGAAAATTAATTTTTTCTTGGTTTCAAAAGTTGCTCTTATTTTGGAAAATCTTCTGAAATTTTTGTTTTAAGGGCCTGAAAAATGCTTTTTAAGTATTTAAGTACTTAAACTGTTAGTAAAATTCTTTAAGTACTTATACTTTCAAAATCACATGCTTTCAAAAAAATTATTCCAAATCTTTGGTTGGTCGAAAATTTTCTAAATGTAAAATTCAAATTCCCCAGAAAATTTTCCAACTCAAAATATTATGAAAATGCTTTTCTAACTTAAAAATATTTTCTTGAAAATTTTCTAAGTGTTGAAAAACATGAAAAACGTTTCACGTTAAGACTTAGAAATTTTTTTTCAAAAACCCCACGGACTTTTGTAAAACTTAGGGGGAGGAAATAAAATTTAAGTTACTTACTTACCTAATTTTTGTTTAACTTAACTTTTTGAGCCGGGTTACCATACATCAAAAAGGGGGAGATTGTTAGTGCAGGCAACACCTAAGTCAAACCTGGGTTTTTATAATGGCAAAAGGTTCAAGGGTTAAGATGTTATTTTTGGTCTAATGTGTTCACTGAGTGTGCAGAAAGAAGTCCTGGCGAAGGGCTGCTAGGCACCTAGCGAAGGGCTGCTAGGCAACGAAACCCTAAGACCTGGCGAAGGGCTGCTAGGCACCTGGCGAAGAATGCTAAGCATCAAAGACCTGGCGCAGGGCTGCTAGGAACCTGGTGAAGGGCTACTAGGCACCTAGCGAAGGGCTGCTAGCCAACGAAACCCTAAGACCTGGCGAAGGGCTTCTAGGCACCTGGCGAAGGACTGCTAGGCATCAAAGACCTGGCGAAGGGCTGCTAGGCAGCGAAGACCTGGCGAAGGGCTGCTAGGCACCTGGAGAAGGGCTGCTAGGCATTGAAGACCTGGCGAAGGGTTGCTGGGCAAAAGTCCAACTGGAGGAGCCGGTTGGCAAAAGGTAAACTCTCCTGAGAGGAGTAGGTGAGGACGCGTTCCCCGTCGAGGGAACAATAGGCTTCGGTTCAACCTAGAGTTCCATTTGGGAGACCCGAAGTCAGAACCAAGACAGCTACGGCTGTAAAAACTAACTAATATTCTTGCCTTGTTTGTGTTGGTACTAACCTTGAATGCAGGGATCGAAAGAGTGTGTTTCTGCAGCTCAGAATGCCCCAAAGGAGAGGGGCAGGCAGCTGGGCTAGGCGCCCGGGAGGCCCGGGAGGTCCCGGGCGCCCGAGGTCAAAGCCAAATAATAGTAAAGCAAGAGGTGCTTCGAATCAACACTAGGCTAGGCGCTCGAGAGGTCCCGGGATCCCAAGGTCAATGCCAAAGATGAGTCGAAGCAAAATTAGCCACGAAGCCAGCGGACCCAGTCAAGCTTGGCGCTCGAGAGGTCCCGGGCGCCCCAGTCAGCTCCAGAGCCAATTCGAAAGGGATAAGCACTGACCAAGCTTCGGATAGAGGTTCTCGGATCCGAAGGCACGTGTCAGGCACCCCCGACGTCCCAGGCGCCCCCAGGAGCACTATAAAAGGTGCTTGACCCCAAGGCTTCAGAATAACAATTTTCCAACGCCTCTAAGCTTTTCGTTCAATCGCGCTGCTCCGACAAATTCCGTTCTTGACATTCTAGCACCGACGACGACCCTCTACTCAGAAGTACGATCCACACCGGGCGTTGGTAACGATAAGTGAACTTGTTTATTTACTGCACTACTATTGTACCAAATTCTGTAAATCTTTGCGCTACTATAGAATTGCTCGCAGTAAACGGTCAAGGACCGTGGGCCTTGGAGTAGGAGCCTACCGCGACTCCGAACCAAGTAAAAAATACTTGTGTTCCTCGTGTTTGTTTTTAATTCCGCTGCATATTTTCTCTTAAATCTTATTCGAAAATGTTTTCACGATATTCACCCCCCTCTATTGTGTTTCTCGATCCAACACAAACTATGTGTTCATCTTGTACTTAGACAAAATTTGCATGCCATAGATTAATGTTAATAACATGTACGGTAAAAACATGGCATACTCAACTAGGTTCATCTCCAAGATATTATGGGAAACTTAAGCCTAAGATATATCATAAGATAATGCAAGAATAAACTGCAAATTTTGATATTGTGGCTAACTCCTAGATTTGGAGTGATCTATAGAGTTCAATCCTAAGCAATTCATGATCCTAATTCCCCATTCTATTCATAACTCATTTCCTTGGGGGTTAAACTTCTTAAAACCAGGCATGTACAAGTTTGCATCAACATGTTCTAAGTGAGTTCAAAATATATGTCAAGTCTATAATCCCCAAATTTTTCTATCATGTTTTTATCAAAATCCCAAAACAAATTTTGTGTATCAATACAATTCATAATGTTGTATTTTGTCCAACATGCATTTATCTGATTTAGAAAGTTTCAAACACATTTCAAAAACATACATTGATCACACACAAACATGAATTTGCCATGGATTTGTCTAAATTCTCTATAAGGAGGCAGTTAACTAAACTATCTTCATGTATTTATTCAATTTAGACAATTTCATAAAATTCAAAATATTGATAACCAAAACATGAAATTGTTAAAAATCTATTCAAGGAACCTAACTTATACCTCAGATATATAAACATATATTGCAAAAGTAAACTGTTATTCTAATATTGTGGCTGACCTTTAGAATTATAGTAACCTCAACCTTGCAATAATGAGGCTAAACATCCTAGGTAATTCATATTTCTAATTCAAGTTCGTATCATCAACCCAAAGCATGTTTACATATTAAATTTGTATCCAAAAATAATTTTTCCCCGATCATTTGTTTGGAGCACCCATTATCAACCACCCATGTTGATGGATGCTCCCCCTCAATTAATGCTATACAATTCTAAAGATAGAAGTTTTAGGTAGCCAAATTTTGGGGCCTAATGCATCAACAATAAAGGACTTAGGTACCCATGCCTTAGTTATTTTCTTTTTGACATTTTGAACCCTAGAATCATTTGATGATCTAAAATGGGTTCTTGACATTAATGATATGACACTAGGTTCTTTAGGTTGGTAACCCAAACCAACCTTGTTGTGAGCCGCTTTTTGCGAATTTAGAATCATATCTAATGTTTTAGAGCTTGTTGAAAATTTCTCAAGGATATTCTTGAGATTTTCAATTTCGCTCTTCAAATCCTTATTCTCATCCTCAAGAGCATTAACATGTAAATCATTGTTATCATGATCCTTAGATGTTTTCAATTTGTCTACTTCCAATTTCAATAACTTTACTTTGTTCTTTGATTTCTTTAGCAAACTAGTTAAGCATGCAATCATTCTATAGCACTTATCTAACTCGGGAGAGATTTCCTCTTCATCATCCGAAGATGATGAAGGCGCGGTTGAGGTGCTACTCGCTTCGTTATCACTCTCCTCCTTTGACTCCTCTAGTGCCATGAAAGCAACGTGATGGGTGTTCTCATCCTTTTCCTTGTCCTTCTTCTCCTTCTTCTTTCTTTTGTCACCTACTACAAAAGCTACACCTTTCTCCTTGGGGCATTGGTTAGAGATCTCATGTAATTCCATTTCACAAAATAGATTTTCTAATTTGACAATTGACAAGTCCTTGGATACCTTATAAGCATCCACCATGGATGACCACAAGGCATTCCTAGGAAATGATTTAAGGATGTACCTTACAAGATCTCGATTTTCTACCTTTTCATTGATAGAATGCAAGCCGCTGAGGATCTCTTTGAATCTTCCATGGAGTTCACTTACCTTTTCATTTTCTTCCATGGAAACGTTTTGAAGTTGGCTGAGAAGGAGGTCCTTCTTGGCTGCCTGTGTATCTTGAGTTCCCTCATGGAGCTCAATGTGTTTGTTCCAAAGGTCTTTGGCAGAGGTGAAGGGGCCAACCTTGATCAACTGCTCCTTGGTCATTCCACATTGTAGAGTGACCACAGCTTTGGCATCGGCTTCCCCCTTTCTGATTTGCTCAGCAAACCACCATGAACACTCAAGCTCTTTTCCCTCATGATCCTTTGGAGGGGAGAAACCTTCCTTAACTAAGAACCACATATCGATGTGGGTCTTCAAGTAATACTCCATCCTTGACCTCCAATATTGGAAATCTGATCCGTCGAAGGAGGGTGGTCTGCTGGTGCTAAAACCTTCTCTCAAAGCCATCGTTGTTAGCTTTCGGATGTTAAGCCATTTGAACAGAGCCCCAGGCTCTGATGCCACTTGTTGGTGCTTGGATGGCTAGAGAGGGGGGGGGGGGTGAATGTGTTGGTGCAGGAAGCACCATATCGAACCTTGTTTTGATATTGGCAAAGGATTCAAAGTTAAGTTTATTTGTGATCTAATAAAGTTACTTGAGTGTGCAGAAAAAAGCCCTAGCGAAGGACTGCTAGGCACCTGGCAAAGGGCTGCCAGGAAACAAAGCCCTAGCGAAGGGCTGCTAGGCACCTGGCAAAGGGCTGCCAGGAAACAAAGCCCTAGCGAAGGGCCGCTAGGCACCTGGCGAAGGAATGCCAGGATACAAAGCCCTAGCGAAGGACTGCTAGGCACCTGGCGAAGGACTGCTGGGCAAAAGTCCAACTAGAGGAGCCGGTTAGCATCAGGTAAATTCTCCCGAGAGGAGTAGGTGAGGACGCGTTCCCCGTCGAGGGAACAGTAGGCGTCGGTTCGACCTAGGGCTCCATTTTGGAGACCCAAAGTCAGAACCAAGATAGCGGAAGCTGTATATGTAGGGTTTTTCAGGCCGCGAAAACCGCTTTTCCGCGTCGCGGAAACCCCGAAAGCCCCAATAGAAAGGATCTGAGCGAAGAAAACCATTTCAAAATTTTACGAGTGCTCGTTTACATGCTTCAAAACCGATCTACAACCTAGATCTATTAGAGAAGAGAAAACTACCTTCGATGCGTGCCCCGTAATTCCCGCTCGCTCCTCGGTTGGTGTCGGATCTCAAGGATGCAAAGTAGCAACCCTCTAGAAGTATCCACACAGCAGAGAGTGGAGAGGAGAGCCAAAAGTGTGCTAGCACTACTTGGGGTCTCAGCAGATGAAGAGGAGAGGGAGAGCAAAAACCAAAACAAAACCAAGTGAGGAGA